>JAAAKL020007397.1:0-16928 GCA_010016065.2 Carybdea cf. marsupialis auct. non (Linnaeus, 1758) | reverse complement strand
TTGAGGGCAGGATAGCAAAAATTTGGTCTATAGACACTGTAGCATGCTCTCCTCCACGGAAATCTTTCGTAAAAGGCAAAAGATTTGTTCGCTGCTGAAGGAAAGCCAGAGTCTTGCGTGATTTGCTCCATTTTCACCGAAATTTAGTAAAAGTTTAACTTTTATTTGTCCATGATTGTAGTCTATTGCACAGTCAGAGTGAGCAATGTCCTAGGAAGAGAGTCTTTACATCGGGTTAGGCGGGATTCGAACCCGTAACCTCTGGCATGTGAGTCCAATTCCTTAACCACTAAACCACGGCGGCTTCTTGATATACTACCATTTATTACATAAGAAATGAAAGAATAGAACTGGGAGAGTTTGATGAAAAAGAGTCACTTAAATCGCAAGCAGATCAGGGGTGTGGCAGCTGTTTTCAACTGGCGGAGAGGGGACTTGGGAATCGAAATAAACTGCGACTAGAACAATAGACTCTCATTTCTACTCTTAAATTATCAAAGGCGTGTTAGCATTAAGTCCTCAGCGTTCGCCAAGTACAGATGAAACATTCGACGATGACAGTTTATACTTGGACATCAAGCATCATTTGACATGTCGTAAACACTAGCATTGTGTACCTCAACGGTGTTCGCTGGCTAATGGCTTTATCGGCAATGTCGATCTTTTAAGTTTCTTTTCAACTGGTTTATGTTACTCCCTTCCTTAAAACTGGGAGAAAGTAAAACGGACACTCGACGCTTCCATTGTTATCGATATTACGGTGGTGCTACAAACCTGTTTGCAATGGACTTTTTATCTGTATAAATAGGTGCATGATTCATTGTCCAAGCAGCTATAACTGAATTTGAGATGTGATTGATCTCCAAAAGCCCCAAATGAAAATATGCTGAGAGGCACGAGACCAAATCCACAAGATATTGCTGGGCTCCAAGACCCATATCTTATGCCAAATTCTTTGCATGTGCAGTTAGTATGCCAGACGTCACGTCACCACAGCAAGCAAGAGGCAAAGTCCTTTGTAGTGAATTCAGTATTGCAATGCAAGGGGGAAAACATCGAAGGATACCTACACTACCTGCCCTCCCCCTCCACTTCCTCCGTGTCTCTGTGCTGTTGCTGTAGAGATATTGTACGGCCATAGCACCAATAGAAGCATCAGAAAACGTCATTTATCTGCCAGTCTACTGTGATCACTTTTTACTTGTCCTTCAAGCAGTAAACACCATCTTGTGCCTGATTTTTGTTCGTTTTAGAGTTGTTGAAAACCCATGAAAATTGGTATGCAATTTGTTGTCTAAATCAGAATTATGATGGGTGGTCCTTAACTTTTGGCCACGACTGTTTATATGAAGGTAGCACAATATGTTGTGTTGATCAAAATCGTGACAATAATTAGTGTATGCTGCATATGCTGCAAATCTGTCATTAATCTTCATAGCATGAACTCGCATGACATCGATGCAGCCTCCACTGTAGTACAAACCTTTCTCTGTTTTTGAAGAAACATGATCGGGTACGGCCGCCCTCCAAGTGTTGTTTAGTGATCATGTAAAGGTACAGTTGTAAATTTAGCTTTTTACCTCCGCTATCCCTGAAAACCGTACCTGTTTTGCCTCCGTTTATTGATATTGATACTGATATATGTAAACTAGCCATGAGCACTCCTGGCTGAATCGGATTTCATCTTACACTGTCATTTAATCTCTGTTATCGTCGTAGAAAAGATAGTATTTACCCCCACACCTTTCATCGCTTAGAACGTCTGATACGGGTTTGTCTTTGCTTTTATCACAACACGTCGCATTGTGATATTTAGTGTCTATATGCAACACGCATTGCATGTATCATGTGTGGGAAAGTTCAATCCGTGTAAACCACTATAGCCGACTAAAAATATTTTTCCCTACCGTTTGTTCAATGCTAGAGCGGTAAAAACCTCTTTTGGGTGACTGAAATGTTAACATACTGTATTTATTAGCTGAAGGCACAAATCGTGTAAAAAGATTACATATTACTTAGTTTAATTAAGTAATGTCGATGATTTCTGCCCCCCTCCCACCTGGGAGTTTACGCATGAACGTACGATAGGGGGTTTCGATAACGCACAGAAATTTTAGTGCTGAACTGGGCAACTTGATGCACAATTTGGGTGACAAGGCGCATGACCAATCTTACGGTAAAGGGATGAACATTTTCCTAGACAATATGCATTGAACTCTATATAAAAAGACTTTATACAGAGTTCAATGGACAATAGGTGAGTACCGCGCGAGGCTCTGCTGCTAAATATAATCTGTGACGTCATGGCCTGCATGAGGACGGGGTAAAACATCGAGAATCGTTTATACCACAACTGCGAGGTTATCAATTCCCACGAACAACAACAAGACTGAAAATGAGGAATGCATGATAGAGTCAGTGCATGATTGTTTCAAAATGAAGGTTTTGTGATGAGTTCAAATACCGTACTCGAGTCGTATGATAAGCTCGAGTCGTATGAAGTTGACTAAATCAATCTACGATAAGATAACGAAAATGAGGTACCACAGTTCGCAGGTTGTAAAAGATATTCTTTCCGAAATCAGGTGAATGTTTGGTGTTAAGAGATGAAGAGCCTAATAGGAGATGGCAGCAGCAGTTCCCCAGTCCGTTGGAAGATTCTGCTCTCTACACAACATTCAACCTTTTTTCGGGAGTCTTGGAGTCACAAAATATACAGATTTATACAGAAATTTTAGATAATTGTACAGAAGCGTCGCTATAGCTTGTCATTAGGGGGATTGTAAGTGTAAAATTTACGTAAAATAAATAAAATCTTTCCTAAATTGACCATCAAAGGGGTCGATGAAAATAAATAGCTTGCAGGATTGTTATATGAAACGTAATCTATTTGGTATCCAAATTTGTACTGTGTGGACCGTCGAGTTGAGTCTTTCAGCTTGCAAGTATATTTGGTTTCCTTTAAGAAAACAATTAGATCACTATTAGATTGTTTTCTTGGCCACTCCAAGCCAAGAGTTAACGCTTTGTTACACTTTTCGACCTTCTGAAAATAGCACCCTTAAACATACTAAAGCACTTTGGAAGGAAGCAAGTCAGCTGCAATACTGCCAAGGGTGTCGCCGCGCAGAAAACTTCAGTCCCTTGAACGCAAGTCTGATTCTAAGGATTCTATCATCAAATGTTTCCTGTATGACAAAACGCGGGGCCTTGTACGCAACCCTTAAACTTCGCAACCCATGAACAAGCGACATTTTCTTGAAATTTCTTTTATTCTATCAGCTCTATTGGTCAGTTTTGGTTTCAAGAAAGTAAATGCAAAGATGCGTCAAAAGGAGTAAATTAAAAACCAAAGAATAGCTATCCATTAAGAAAGAAATAAAGAGAATCATTAAAAAACCAAAGCTTCTCTGTAAAAATTGCATCTAGACTTGAAAGCATGTAATCTAAAACGTTGCAACAGAGCATCAATAAGAGACAGAGTAAAAAGTCCGCAGGTATTGTACTTCTACTCTTTTGTTACCTCAAAGTAGCCAATCAGTGGAGCATCCTGAAGGATGTGACCAATAGACAACAATTAAAGTTATAAATCACTTAAATTGGAGACTGATATTCACCATGAATAATCGAGGCATGCAACGACTAATTAAAGTAATACTTTTAAATTTGTAAGACCTACCGAGGAATAACCCTGTTATGTTATCCCCACTCAAAACGGTATAGTTCTGGACTTCTTTGCTTTAAGCAATTATGATAACACTCAAATACAACTGTGTCAATTCTGAAAGCATGATAGTGTCTGTTTTAAAAATTACACGAGTCTTTATTTTCTTCTTGTTATATTGGGCGTCTGATATCATAAAGTCCAATTTCCCCCAAATTCTTTTGATCATTAAATTGATATATTTGAAGAGAGGCCAAAACCAATACCATCGCTAAATATCTTTTGCATGTGTACAAAGTCAAAGTTAACGCTTTGTAAACAATCTATCAGAAGGAAACTTTCCCCTGATTAGGAGAACTGCACTTGAACTAGAAGTTGCACCATTCTCATGAAATACCGTTCAATGCAAGTTCTACGAAATGCGTACATGACTTCAGAATCTTCCTCTGACCACCGGCGAAAAGGAGCGAAACATATCATAACTGCTTAATTTCGTTTCGCTGGGTTACATGCTGAGGGAAACTTCACGGACGACTTTTAACATTACATATTCACTGAAGAAATCTCAGTCGTTTCCGCTTGTTTCTCGCCAGTCTTCGTAATTATCACGAAGTTTGTTTTATTTTCATGCAAGGAGAAAACTTAAAAGGTATGAAGGAAGTCAGACCATCAATAAGCCAATCTGCAATGTATATTTGTATCGACAATTTTCTTTTCACTTCTCTATTCATTCTTTGCCTTCCCTAATGATTCCATTCGATCAGCGTTACAAGAAAACGTGAAAAACCTCGAGACTATCACTATAGCTGCATGACAAATAATCAACCCGGTTAACATAGTGGACACATGCTCACAGAAGAGATCATGTACAAAATTTGGCTCAGAAAGTAACTTCCTCCAATACCTCATATCCATGCTCATATCCCGTGTTCATCTTTCATGTAGTGACCTCTTCAATTGAATGAGACTTATTAACATTCTCAACCCTAATCCTTATCCAATCAGAAACAAGCATGTTTGAGCCAAAATATGTACCTTGATCACTATGATAAAACATCGATTAATGCTCGTGTCTTGCATGACGTCATCTATTGCATGTCTGTTTGGTCCGAAAGAGGTGCAAATTGACTAAAGATGAGACAATGAGGCTGACTTTGAAAATGTTTGAGATCACTCAGAGTGCCATATCATGGTTACATATTACCTGAGAAATTTTTACTATTTTACCTGAAGTTACCGTAAAGCATTCGTTAGGGGGTGTGACATCCCAATCCCTCAGTCGCTACGCTAGTGCAGTATTTTAGGAGAGGTGATTGCTAGATATGGAATGTGTAACTCTATACTGGTCAAGGCAGTAGATGCATTACCACAAAGTGAGCATTCAAGAACGAAGTGACGGTTTTGCTTGGCACTCTACTTTGTCTCAACGTAAATGAAAGCAGAATGGTTGTTTAGAAGAGGTCATTACTTGTATTCATACTCAGCGCCAAGGTTCTCCATTTACTTTTAAGATATATTGCGGATCACTTAATTTTCATGCAAATTCTACAGGAGAACCTTCACTACGACAAATTCCTTGTGGGATTTGCTTAGAAAAACAGGAAGTTGACATTCTAATGTAGTTGTACTGCCTAGGTTCAACTAAATCAACGCCCGTTTACAGTTTTACATTGGCTGGAGATCACGACACACGACATTCAGTTATAGGCTACAATTTTCAAGTAGCAAGTGCTTTAATCAGTCAAGTAAAAAGCAAGCAACTGTTCCTCTTTCAATTGAGGCAGCTGAAGATATGGCGCTTGCATCAGCTTGTCAATATGTTGTTAGGCTACGTAGATTGTTTAATAAATTACATGTTCCACAGAGAAATTCTACCGTAATTTTTGAAAATAAAACTGGATGCATAGCCATATCAATAATCCAGTCAATCCTTTATGAAGCAGGTATATTGATATCAGACTTTTCGTAAAAAAGTTCAAGACAATCCTGTAAAGATGATCCATTGTTCGACATCCCATATGATTCCAGATGTTGTTACTAAACCTCTTACAAAATGTTTATTTGTTTATTTTCTTATATGTCTTGGTTTATGTGATGTTTAAACAGATCATGCGGGGGCGTAGTAATAATAAACTGTTTATAAATCTCGTTTTGAAATTTATGTTAATCGCTTTAGTAAACAAACTCGTGGAAGATATTAACTCTGTAGTCTCGCACCATTTTTTATGGACGTTTCGTGTATTCAGAGATGTGCTTTGATAGTAATGAAAGAGGATGCGTATGTGTTCGAAGTACATGATGCAGTATGTAACATTCTAGCCTTTAATGCAATACTCCGCATGAATTATTTCACATCCTTTCGACAGTCTCTTTATGAACCTGAAACAATCTATTACATAATTTGAAGTATAGGGAGACAGAACATTTATAATATGTCATACAAGCATCATCAATTCACCATGCTCTCTGTACGGCTCTCCAAAAAGAAAAGGCGCAAGGGGAGCCGCCTCTTCTGCTCCTAAAGATTAAGTGTCCCTACCTTGTATATATGTTTAGTTCCCTCCCTGAAGTTCCCTCCAACCTGTAAATGGAAAGTGAGGTATCTTTACCAGATCAGTTATAGAGGTGCCTAGTATTCTGTCATCTGCACTGTCATGTTGATGCCAATAATATAAATAATGGTGATGATAATAGAAAGTTTAAAAGGGGATAGTCTGGCATAATTAAATGAGTACCTTTAATTTTTTCTCGTATGCATAAATTAAAATGATAACTTTCTATACTAGTTACAAAATAAAAGACGTAATGAAAATACCCGAATTTTTTTACAGATTCTGAATTTGATAGGAAGTCAAAACATAACAGGTCATTATGTAAATTTCTTAAGATCAGTGCCAGTGAAACAATAGCCTTATTTACAAGTGACCTGCAATTGATACGTGAAACGTGCTGTCATCTAAACCACTATGTCAATATAGAAGGCTGCGGAGTTAATTGCATTGCGGTCAGATTAGTGAGTTGGTAAACACTGGACAGTTATCCAATCCAGAATCATCCCGAAATAAAGTTACAATCTATTTTAAAACGTTACAATTACCACATGCATAATCAAATTGACTACTGCTCCTTACCCACCCTCAATGCCCTTTGTAACACTATTCTGTCAAACTACCTTCATTCTTGCACTTCTAAGCGGAGCAACCATCTAGCAAATGAAAAGTAAGAACTTTGCGAATGTCAAATTCTAAACCATCCGATACTTTCGCAAGTTGCATTGCTACACTAAATTGCTTCTCTTGAATACAAAGTGTAGCAAATATTTGATGTTACAGTCTTAAATATTCACTTGCTCAGCATTTACGTCTATAAGAAGCATGGTAAGGTTTGTTTTGATCCTCTGACTGAGTGGGGATGATACGTGATTGTTAAATGAGCGAATGTTGATAACCACCAGCTAAGCTAACCACAATATGTCCTTCCTTCTACGTCAACTCCTGTTTACAGATCTACCAGAACTTCATTGCCATCAATGTCAGTCAGCATACTTTCAACTTCTGTCATAATGGCATCTTGGTTTGGTCTTTTTATAAAAAAGGTTACGCCAAAACACCTTTTTAAAGAAAGATAGCCGTTTTTCCTTCCTCAAATTTACAATAGGACTCAACTGCGTGTTTCTAAAGTGTAAATGGATGCTGCCTCATTTCCTCTGTTTCTGTTACAAGAAGAAAGAGGAACGCCAAGTCCTTGTATTCTAGCTCTGATTCTCAGGATACATGACGTATTACCCAAAATTAAGAATAGCGAAATTTAAACCCTAGATATGTCTCAACGTTAGCGTCGCAAGACTTTGATGACACCTTGACGCAATTGCGGGGCTACACCTACTCCGCTTTAAATTAGTAGCGTATTGGCTGAAACCATCTTTATGCAATACTTAAAATTGAAGTATAAAATCTGTGTCTTCTACCAAAATTTTATTGTACTTTTGGCCTCGTAATATCCTTTTGTTTCTATGCTTGTTACTACAAATCCTCATCACCTAGTAATTACTTTCATGTAATGTACTGTCATGACACATACGTTTAGCATTTCACCAAAAAGTATTTTGATAGCTTACTTTCCCTGGCCAACATTTGAAGAGAAATAGTTTTACAACTTCGAATACTGTAATAATATTTTCTGCAGGTCAAACATTTGAACAAATTGTATCATAGGGTATGAGTAAAAGCCATTTGAGAATAAGGACATGGTCCTAAATCAATAGTGGTTCAGTGTCATTCGATGGCCATATCCCAAAGTTTACTGAGAAAGGAATTAAAGAGGTCAAGCTGGCCATCAATTTTCTTTCCGCAGAAAATGTCAGTTTTAATATTTTAATAACGGGGTTAAGCATAATCTCCCTCCTCCTTTGACAGTACGGTTTTTGTTTATACGTTTTATTGCCTTGTCAATTTGGTTGCACAATACTATGAAGAATGTAAATTGTCATCTTTGCTATCATCCTGTTAAGCAACAACAAGAAAGACAGATCCAGATTGCTGAAGTTATCAGCACAATACCACCTTTTAAGAGTTCAGCTTAACATTTTTGATCCTCGGTAGTCGCACTTTAACTGAACACTTCGCTGTAACAGGATAACAATATAAATGTCATTTGTTAGGGACTTATTTTTTATTCCCCACCGAATATACTTTTCGAAAAAGATGACAATAACGCCGAGACAATAGTGCGGTCAACTACAGTTGCAAATGGTTTTCTTTTCGTATTTTAGGGCAACATGAGCTTTGGTGTAAGTATTGTTCCTTAAATGAGGGTTTTATATAAATGCAAGTAAAAAATTAGGACCTCCTTATCAAATAAAATTTTTTGCTCCACATCCAATGTGATGATGAATGTACAGTGTCCGTGAGGTTATTAGAACTTTCATCGCTTTTAACGGAGGAAAGAATGGTCTTGCAAGTCGAAGCCAAAGTCACCATGAAGGACAACATTCGGTTTTGGCATCGTATCCTCGCCCATTTTTTGCGACCCAATTGCTATCGTTCCTCTTAGACCAGATGCTCTACCCTCCTTTTTTAACCAATAGCTCACTTCTCCTTTACATTGAAATCCACTTTTTATTGGTCCTATATGCGCACAATATCGAAAAAAACGTCTGGCTCTATATTCTGTATCAAATCACTGGAAAACAACTACAATTTTGCCTTGATGGTCGACGTGACGACATCTTCAGGATAGCCATTAGAAAGGAAAATCTGTTTATTTATCAGTTTCTGGTTTTAATTTCCCCCTTGAACAGATGACGAGGGCGTGATGAACCAAACTTTTGATGAGGTTCACCTTGCGAGTTGCGGTTCTGACTTACTCAGATAGAAAGACTGTTTTTCATACATGACATTTTTAATGCAAACTTTGTTTCAGTGTTAATATCTATTGTTATTTCCTGTGATTGTTGGGATCTCATTTATCAGTGTAACAGCCTCGACACTATTAGGAATCTTGTGTTTAGTCAAAGAATGTAAATCTATTTTTGGATTCTTCTAATTTCTTGTATGACCTGTATCAAATTGCATCCTATCGATCTTCACCATTGTCATGTGAAGCTCTGACCAGAAGCGGCATAAAAAAGTTCAACCTGGCCATAATGAATACGTTGATTATTGCTTAAATAAAATTATGAATGGGCACCGGTTCCACCATCATCATTGATATTTAATAATTTTTAAGGGGGTCAATAGTAATGAGTTGTGTAGTTCGAGTAAAGCATATAATCAGAAGGATACCGTTCTTCGTCGGATTATCAGCTTACCTAGGTTTTGTCTGAGTAGAACAACTGTGAAGTAATGTCATATTCTATTTGTCAAAATTCGTCCAAACTCCTAGTCATTATTTACATTCCTCTCCTATTCAACCATGTTTTGTTTTGCACAGTGTTCTAGCTTCCTCAGAGGACTTGACGTATGCACCCTTTCAAAGGTATATTGGTTGGTGCTCTCACAAAAACTTCAAGAGCGAAACATACTAATTAGTCTAGAGAGCTCAGACGTGGAAGGAATGTCCCTCTAGGGTAAATGACTGTCTTTGCAATTGTTTGTAAGCATGAACAATCCACCCAAGTGACCACCAAACTGTTACCCCCTTTCTTAGAGGTACACTATATAGCATTGACACCTACGTAATTGCATACTATAACGTTATAGGTAAGAATTTTAACAAGCCTTTGCCTACGGGTACTATTATTATGTCATAGGACGCTACAAATGATCGTATAACTTGTTCTTTTTTAAGTTAGTATATACCTAAACTTCAGAAGCGCAACGCAACAACCGAATAGAATCGTCCTAGATTCACGATCTGTTATTTCTCATGTTTTCTGTGAGGTATCGCAAAAGGTTTTAGATACACTTTACTAATCACTCCATCGCCTTTAGTACCACATGCACATTTCACTTATCTATATCCATGAAAAATTATGTAATTTACGCAGTTCCAACTTTAATTCCCAGTTTTCACTTCTTCTCAAACCAGTTTTCTTTTATCCTAAGATAAATAGGACGCTCATGTCAACCCAGTGTCATTTGCAGATTGTTTATCTATGAAAGATGTTACATTACATAATGCTGAGTAGTTTTAAATTTATCGCAGAGAAAAACTCTGATTTTTACTTCGATTTTCTGGGATGCACGTGTAGTAATATAAATCCATCAATAACCTGGATCTTTTGAGGCGGACTTTTTATTCATTTTGATGACGTTTTCATCTCGAGTATTGCTATATTATTTCAGCGGTGAGGGCAAGGGGTATACGGGAGCAAAACATGAAGTATATATCATTTCAGGTCTTTCTTATGAAGCATTGGAAATATTGTATGAAATCGTTACAAGGAAAATTTTAATTCTTCCTCTAAGGGGCTACTTCTATTTCCACCCTGAACCCATGCTAGCTCTCAACGGCCAGGAACTCAACCAATCCTAATTTGTGAGTGACTCATATAAATTACGATTGTAACTAAATTTAGATAAAAAAGGTTCTATGGGAACTGCTAGGGACAAAGGAAGGCATTTTATTTATACTATTGTTATGTAAAGTAGACTACAACCGAGGCAAAAATAAACGGCCAAGAAGGAGCCAACAATTTCATTACAACACGAATATGACAGTAAACGGACTTGGTTGAGTTGGTAACATTGTTGCCCAATTTCTATATCGCTGTAGTAAAGCGTTTTATGAAACAATTTGTTTGGTAGCCTCTACAATCCAAACAAAATAGGAGAGAAGTCATTAGCTCTGTTGTGCATAATCATAATTGTTGCACGTCAATATCTGTGTCAAAAACACATTTATGACCAATAGAGCAAAGACTATCTTATTATTTCATGTCAGTGTTAATTGCAATGATAAGATCATGTTCTGATCTTTTTGTAATTTTGTTTTGTAATGCTAGTGCTATACGGTACTTTATCGGCCAAAGGCTCAAATTTTGACCCCTCTGTATGGCGAACAGCCTGAGAACGAGATTAGTTTGGCTTCCCTTCTGGCGATACGGAATAAAGATCATTTAATCATGTGAGACTTGATGTAATTGTGAAAGAGAAACCTTTCTAAGTTCTTGTCCTACCTAAAGCAACCTTTTGCTGATTTGGAATTTGATAAACAGTTGGTTTGTGTGTAGATTACAACTAAGATGATGTTTGTGTTTTATGAATTTGTTATCAAGTTTCATTCTATCTTGCATTTCCTTTTGAGATTTAGGATCAAGACAGTGACTCCCTATGTTTTGTGTACATTACTATCAGCATCAACTGTAAGTTTTGAGAACGCTCTCATGGTTGATCGGATTCTCTTTTGAACAGCAATTTACAACCCCTAGCACAACTTAGCTTTCGTGTAATCTTGAAAGCTTTGTACTCTTATGGTCACCTTAGAGTATCATAGCTTTCACTTTAATACTTGTTTGAGAGAACAGTCACCTCTCTTCAAACCAAAGGGCTTGTGGAATAAATTCGTAGTAAATTGTGGAGCTATGATTAACTTTGAGTGGGAGGCACATAATACTTCGCTTATTATGCGTTATTGGCGTAATGGTTGAGAAATGTTTTTACCATGCAAAGGGCGACTGCACTGGTAGATTTACTTCCTCATAACTGCCATTACTGAACCGGTTTTAATTTACCGCGACATGACTACTTTCGTCTGGTTGATTCCCCCTAAACCCATCTACACCAGAAACTACCCCTATACATACATACATACATATATACACACATACATACATACATACATACATATATACATACATATGTTATTTAATCATACATACATATACGTATGTATGTATGGCTGTAAGTGTTATATGTATATGTATAAATGTACTCAATCTGTTTGGCCCTTTTGGGGTTTATTTGTGCAGAGCAGAGTGTTTAGACTGAACCCTTACTGTGTACTAGATATTAATTTCATAGCTTAACGAGATAAATTTCTAAACGACAAGCTGCTTTGTCCTCTCCCAAAGAGCAGATACAGTCAAAACAGAAATATAAACTCCAAAGTGACATCTGTTATCATGATTAAAATTATTGATCACAAAAATGTTAGAGCTAAAGTACTAGACTCGCTATTGGTTGAAGAGTTGACCTGCTTTATATGGAGCTGGTTTGGATGGACTTTTGAGCAGATCAGTTGAGGAGGTACGTGGCTCATTAGTCACTCTTGAGCTTCTATTGGCGCGGGATTTTTCACATGGCACGTGGGCCCACCTGGGCAATGAGCAAATCAGACATTTTGTAATCAGTAATGTCCTGTTTTCGGTGTGTGAACTTGGTTTTGATGGATATGCAAATCTAAAACACAATGCAACCCCCTTCCCATGAAAAAGCTTTCCCTGCTATTTAGCGCCTGTAAAAGTAAGAGATTTGAATTTGTCTAACTTTTAACAAATGCGTTGCCAAACAGCAGTACTTTGATGGTGAAATGACAACAGATCAGCTTTACAGTTGCGTTTCAAAAGCAGTAGTTGTGAGAAAAAAAATGACCAAAAATGCAACTGCAAAGAGCTATTTTTTCAAGACCAAAATTTTCCTTCTAAGGAAAGAGTTTTTAAATTTGAAACCAAATGGTGACATAATGCGTTTATAACATATGTTATACAAAATAGTTTATTATAACAGACTACTTTAAGAAAATAATTAAGTTCAAAGCCAAAATTGAACGTGACACAAACGTAAACTGAAACTTTATGTTATCCAGCACAGACCAGTAATCTGGGCACACAACAAGCCGTATTTCGCATATAACATACCTCCAAATTAATCGTTATTGATTTTTCAGAAATATACGATAGTAGTGAAAACCGGCTAACATTCAGTGCTGGTCTTTAATGTATTAGAAGTCCTTGTAAGGAATTCTTCACTTCCTAGAACCAGCCCTTGTAACAACAACTAACAAGCTATTGCTATTATAAAGAAGCATGGTGAAGGCCGCTGTGTTGCATTGACGTGGGCGCTAAAAGGATGAAGATAGCCAATATGGTTATGAATATTGGACAGTGGACAGTATCGAATACGAGGAGAGGCGATGGTAAGAAGTGCGAGCTGTGCTTGCTTGTATATGGGATTGTAGAAACTCAAATACCTGCAGTACCAAAGACCATTTAAAGAATAAAAGAGAGAAACTAAAGAATCGTTGCACACTCCTGTAAGTTTTTGTTTTCAATAACACAGAGTGGTTAGAAGAGAACGTACATATACTAAAAGAAAAGCGGTAGTCTAAAATAATAACGCGAGAATTAGGCCACAACTGCAACTATTAAAATATTTTACTTACCTTAGCCCAATAGCCAAGGTGGTACATTTGTAGTAATCCAAAATACATCAGTTGATAAGTCGTTTCGCATTATATTAAGATTTTGTTTAGTTCGTATTAATATTTCTTGAGTTTAGTCGCCATGTTAGATAGGTAGTAGCCACGTTAAATTCGTGTAGCGTACATGAAATATAGTCACGTTGGAATAGGGAGAAGAGACGATGTAAAAAGTAGTCGATAGAGAATAGGAGAAAGAGAAGACATCTTAATAGAAACGGTGTTCCTCATTGTGTAATAAAAACTTATCTTGGACATCTTTGGTCCACAGAGCGTCACTATAATTTTTTTCTAGACAACTGTAAGATGGATGTGTCACCATGTGTCAACAACATCTCGACCCTACTCAAGCAGGCAAAACGTAAAATCTGGACTAGCTCCATAATATTACTTCTTCCCCTATATTCATGTGGATAAACTTTAAAATGGTACCCAAACATATAATGGATTTGCAACAAACGTTATAAGGAAGTCTTCAAAAGAGTATCTGCCCCTTATTCATATGCGGTCTATCAGGTATATAAACATCATCGTGACTATCTTCCTTATAATAGCTCTATATTATTTTTAGTCTTTGTATGATGGCCTCCCACATTCCACCTCTTTCTCTTTGGGCTCCAGGATATCTTAATCTCTACACCTTTGATAGTCTTCAAATTTCAATCTAGCCTTCATCTCTCCTAAAGAACTTTAAATTACTTATGGACCGCAGACTGTGAATCGATGCTCGACCTCCGTTCTTGGTCAGTTCAACAATAAGAGTATGAGTAAACGGAAAACAAGTTAAAGTAATGTTGAGGCACTTTTAGTGGGAAAACAGCTATCCTAATATTGTCTGGCCGAGATTTTGAATTCAATCTGTTTTTCTCTTCCCTTCAAACAGGTGTTCAGAAACGATTTTATCCTGTTAGTCAGTATTCATGTCGAATAAAGGCATCATTGAGAGGAGAGTATTCTTTTAACTTTAACAATCATTGAAAGACTCAGTAGATGGTTAGTTTGTTTTTGCTGATGGAGTCGCGGAACTTTTTTCCGGTGTGCACAGGAAATTCATTACTACCTGGAGAGCAGTACCCAATATAAGAGTTAGTGACGAAAGAAAATCTTCAGTCAAGAAATACTTCAACTTAATAATTTATTGCTTTCAGTATGACTATAAAAATGATAATTTTTTGACGATGATAAATGTAAAGAAGGGATGATAAATCATTAAACAGTCTAATTGTGTTAGGCAGCTTACAATATGAATGTGAGGACATATTTACGACGGTAACGTTAGCACTATATAACAACCCTGCTCCTGAATTAAACTGATAGAAAATTAAAGAAAGCCAAAAATTTGATAACAGTTCTATTCGAGTTAAATATTTAAGCATGGGCTTCATTCATGTAGAAAGGTGGCAATGAATATTCTAGTGAATCGCATCAGAAAAATTGCTTGCAGTTCGTAAAATGCAGATGGTGTACGTTAAGCAGTCTTTGTCTATAACTCTATCGTTCCATACTCTCTTTTATATTAGCAAGGCAGATGACTTGAGCACAGTCCACTAGTAGACGCAAGACTTAATACCCTTAGAACATCAGCCAAATCGTCTGTGCTGGGTCATCAATGTATCAATGTATTAAGTTTATCAAGAGTTTGATTTTTATTCACGTAATTCATCATTATTTAACAATTCATCTACATTGAAGCCTATGATTCCATATTTTTTCTTTTCGCAGTTCAATAGCATTTATCGATAATATCACTTACACTCTACCTTACTCCGCCTGTTTTAGCAAGTAGATGAAGAGGTGGCTGAAAGTGACGAATGGCATTTAGAGTCAAACTCAAAAAAATCCTTAAGTACTACGTTCTTGCCTTTACAAGACTAATTTGCTACCCTCAATTCCACTTGATTTTAGTGGGACAGTAACAATTAGCATAGGCTTATAGGATAACGTTAGATTTATCAAATTTATAGAACTCTGAACACACGCACATCTTATCCTAACTCCCCCATAATTTGTCCTTTATACAATCAGGTGTCGGAGAGCAAATATTAAGGAGACAGATGAAAGTACAACTTTGTACACACCATTTTGGGTTCCTACGTATTGCACGAAATGAAGGTCTGGAATAGCAGCTACGTTTAACGTGGTCTACCTGCTTTAACACGTCTTTAACTGCGGAGTCGTCGTACTTTACTATGATGATCTATCGTGAATGTTCAATCATGTACAGTAAGGGGTTTCAGTAGATGAAGCATGGCTGCGATATAATTGCAATGTTATGAGAAGCCCATGTGCCATACTCATTCCAAGAAACCCCTGCGCGATAGAACTGCAATAGAACATAATAAGATACTTTAACAAATAGAACTTGATGATCGAAAAAATCTGTGTTTATTGAATTACTTTAATAGTGATCCCGTTGGTGACATATATCACTTTTCTATAGTATCTTAAAATTTAGATAAAAATAATAATGACAAAAATGATAATAACAATAATAATAACAATAATGATTTTAAAAACTTCTTCAATATGTTTCCCTTTATATGATTACATAGCAGGATACTCGCTACAATAGGTATATCCGTTGCTAATTATGATATATGTAGCTTACATATGTCTTAAATATAACAGCAAGAGTAACAACAACAACAACAACAACAACAACAAAAAGCAAGGAAAGGAGTAAAAAATAAAGTAAAATAAAATAAAGTCGACTTCTCCTAGAAACCTCATTAAGCTACCATTCTAAGACTTCAGGTTTCGGCCAATCTTTATCCTTTTTACAGAAAATAAAATAAGTAGTTCTTATAGAACAACTTACAATTTTCTTGATCAAAAAATTCTTATTGTCTATTTTCAAGTTATTGATCATAGTCATAAATGTATCTCTACTTTTATAAATCCCTCCAAGAGCACTCATGCTAAGATCTAGAAAGTGAATGTCTTTCCTACTTCCGAGAACAAGTCTTTATACTTGTTCCACTTTCGATCATTATTTACGGCAAAATTGGTTTCGAAACCAACAGCTAGTTCTGCGATGTACAGCAGATTGTTGTCTTTGATGATCAGATCCGGACATAAATCATCTCTAATGATGACAGACGGGGAAACATAGTCCGAGATATCAAAAAAAACTGCAAGGTCCTTACGCACAGATGAAATGAACTTGGCAGTTATGGTAAGGACAGAATCGTGACGCCAATTGTAATTACCTTCTTGAAGAGACGTAGGGCATGAAGAAACAACATGTTGTAAAATTTGAGGACTTAAGCAGGAAAAACACAAATTATTGTCACACCTTTTCCACAAATGCAGGTTTTTGAGAGTTGGTTAGGAGTTATTTAGATATCTGCAAGTGAAGTTGTAGATATTTCGTGGAAGGCCATTGAGAGCCTTATGCCAAGAGCTA
>JAAAKL020007396.1:0-16929 GCA_010016065.2 Carybdea cf. marsupialis auct. non (Linnaeus, 1758) | reverse complement strand
ACAGATACGTATTAATAAATTTATATCTAAATAAATGTATATATTTATGTATATACAGTGACCCAAATAGCCACAAATCATCTGTATGGATGAATACTTTAAAGTTCTCAAAAAATACACATGTGTTTCAGTACGCTTTAGTATTATCTGCATAAATTTCATATTTATATATATATACATATATATTTTGTATATATATATATATGTATATATACATATATAAATAAGTAAAGGCTTTAAAAATCAGTTTTAAGCTTTGAGACATATAAGATGTCTGTTTACTTTTACACCTTATTCTTTCAATATCCCCAAATGAAGTTGAAATGTAAACACTTACTGGAAAGTTTTTTTGGTCGCTTTTCCATTTCAATAAAATTTTTGTGACCATTTAAAACTTTCAATCTCTCAATTCAGTTTACAATAAAAGGGTGAATTTACCTTATCCAATTAGACGTATGAAAAAGGCAATTCTAATTGCACGGTATTCTACAATAATCTAAAGTGAAAAGTTATAATGATTAAAGGTCCTCAAGGGGAAAATAATGATTCTGTAAGTGGTAATGATTTTTTAGCAGAAAGAATGTAAGATAATTTTAAATTTACTAAATCTTGGGTGTGAAAGGGGATATCTTTTGTACGTGATGTAAAGACGTGAATGTGTAGCGTCAGATTAAGATAAAGACAGTAATGCTAAGGTAGTAACTTTTGATTCTTCTTATTTCACGGAATTTTCTTATACTTGGGTCTGATTATGATGCTGAGGTTCCTTTTAATATCACGAAGGTATGTATTTTGGAAAGTGTAAGAGGCTATTTACATCAGGAACGTAGGGAGCATCGCCGTTAAACGGCGGGCTCGGATAGAAAATATTCCCTTTCAGGAACACTGCTAAAAGTTGTCCTGCCTGCCATTTCTTACGTGGATATGATTTTATTAAATACTATCATGAGATGTACACCGCTGTGTTTAGTCTGTTTTTATAAAAAGGAAAAGAAGTATTCAGTAAACTACATTAAAACAGAAGCATATCTTGAGCATACGTGTTTAAAATTGTAAGGTAATTACTAACTATATACAGGCGCCAAGAGGTGATCAGTGTCTGGCAAGTATCTCCAGAGATTTGAAACATTCACATTTTTCACTGTTTGTACTATTAACTAAATCTAAAACAGAACTTGGAGATGCTTTTAGGATAAAATGATGTTAGTCGCAAAATGCTTAGCCATGTCTGGTTACAAAGGAACAGGGAAGATTCTCTCACAAAATTCCTGTAATTAACACGTTCACTTTTTTGACCATTTGTACTACGCAATAAATCTAAAACATAATTTTGGATACATTTTGGCGGCCCCCACCTTCACCTTGTTCCCTACGTTCCTGACTATGCAGACATATCATGTATCCAATTTCTATACAGTCACTCAAATGCCATATCTTTACGTTCATTGACGTCCTTACAATGCATCATTAAACTCCACAGAAATAGACGAATGCACAAAATCACTTCATAGCTGTTCTCAAGATGGTATTTGTATAAACGTGAAAGGATCATATGCATGCAGATGCAAAACTGGATTTTCGGGAGACGGCTACGCATGCCAAGGTTTGTATCCAAGATTAAGCATTCAGCATTTAGCACTCCATTCAAAGGCTCCTTTTAACCTCCTGTACTTGCACAATAAAATGTGTCATGGTATGTATACATGTATATACATATACATATACCTATATATACCTATAGATACCTATATATATTCCTATATATACCTATATATACCTATATATACCTATATATATACCTACCTGGATTGTCGACGCTAATTAGTGAAATAGTAAAGTCTTCGTTTTCGGTGTGCGAGAACCTGGGTTCGATCCGGGCCAGCGCCCCAAGCACTTCATGTTTAATGAGTTCTATACAATGTAGTTGATGACTGCTTGTGTGTCTGCCTGAGTACATATATATATAAATATATATATATACATATAACCAGACAATGTAATTCTCTTCAACCAAATCAGCGTTGTAAACCATCTCGAAATTTTAGACATGGTTTGTAAGGTTCCCATTTTGAAGTCTCCTAAAATACCTGTCACCATTTGCGGCTACAAACATTGCCAGGTAATTAAAATTGCTTTAGATCAGCTATGAAACTGTAACAATATCCTGATTGGAGCCTCTATTTCGAACAAATACTTAAGTTAGTAATTTGGATTGTGATGTGAGTTAGAAGTTGAAATCGCGCTTCTTTCCTAACATATCTTGTAGGTAAGGGTCTTGACAAGTTACAGATATTATTTGCAAGTAAGATAAAATGATAGCAATCTTGATACTTCAACACAAATAAAAAAGTGAAGAATGTCGGATAAGATTACATATTTTAAAACCGTCATTTCATCATGATAGACAGATCATAACACTCATTTTTTCATACATTTCATCTGACCTTCATCAAGTGAATCTGCATTCAGGCTGGTAAGAATCCATTAACATACTATTGCGTTCCTTTTCAAACAAATTTTGCATACTTTAGTGCATTGCAAACATATTAAAATAATTCCTATGTAAACATCAGATATCAAACTGAAAACTTCACAAACATTTTTTTCTTTTCAAAGCAAGGTCACGTCTGATATGGTAACAAATTTTTTAATCAATTTTGCTCCTCCATACGCTTTCTTTAGATGCGGTAACTGGTGTGGAAGTAATAGAGATCACTCCATCAACTTTTCTTCATTTATTAATGAATGATAAATCTTCACAAAGAACTAAACACATCGGATTTACCTCAGTTTTTTGCAAATGCTTTGTAGCTATCTGATAATCACACTATGATCTAAGGGGATCGCAAGGGGGTATGAAGTTAATCATTTATTTATAAAAATAACTTCTTAACCATTACTTTTAATATTGTAACTATCATGGAAATTAACCAAAAGTATCTTCATCATTATCATCATCATTATCATCATTATCATCATTCCAGACAGCGTCAGCAGTAGTTACAACAACAACTACAATGTTATTGCAATACCAATAATATCAGAAGTCATAACAGCCAAATTTGTCTTCCACCATACTGTAAATCACCATCATCTGTGTTACTCTTCTCTTTTCTTGGAATCAGAACAGTCATGTATAGTATGACCAGCAGTGTCAACACGAGTTTGATAATCATCATCGTTACCATTATCATCATTACCACAGAAATCATCAACATCATCTTCATCATCATAACTATCAGTATCGTTGTCATCTACAATATTATAACCGTTATCATCATCACCATCATCATTATCATCTTCTGCACCACCATCATCCTCGCCATTACCATTATCATCACCATCATCATTATCATTATCATCACCATCACCATAATTATCATCATCATTGCAATCACCGTCATCACCGCAATCGCTATAGTCATCCCCATCATCACCATCATTATCACGATTACCATCGTCAACATCATCATCATCATCATCATCATCATCATCATCATCTCAGGGATTATCATCACTTCTACTGCGATAATCATCATCACCATCATCATCATCATCATCATCATCATCATTGCTGTAGTCATGTTCATGATTATTATCATCAATATCATCACCGTAGTTACCATAATCATCAACATCATCAATATTACTACCATCATCAAACCCATCATCAACCCTTCAACAATAATAATGAATACTATTACCAATACAATAATCTTATCATCATTATTACCAAGGCAACATAATCATAATCATCATCATCATCATCATATTTATCATCATCATCATTTTCATCATCATCATCATCATCATCATCATCATCATTATCATCACCATCACCATAATTATCACCATCATCACCACAATCGCTATAGTCTCCCCATCATCACAATCATTATTACTATTACCGTCATCACAATCATCATCATCATAACAGTAATTATCATCAGTACTACTGCGATAATCAACACCATCATCATCATTACTATAGTTATGTTCATGATTTTTATCATCAACATCATCACCATAGTTGCCATAATCATTAACATCATCAACATTACTACCGTCATCAAACCCATCATCAACCCTTCAACAATAATAATGAATATCATCACCATTACCAATACAATCATCTTATCGTCACTACTACCTATGTCAGAATCATCATCATCACCATCATCATCATCACCATCACCATTATTATCATCATGATCATCATTATCATCTTGATCATCATCATCAATATCATCATCATCATCATCATCATCATCACCATCATCAATATCATTATCATCATCATCATCAATGTCTTTATCATCATCACCGTCATCATCATTATCGTCATCACCGTCATTATTGTCATCATCACCATCATCATCATCACCTTTATGGTGCTACCTATGTTAAATAGCAACAAAATCAGCGGTATCAGTAGAAGCCTTAAAAATAATTCAAAGATCATCTGATATAAAATAAAAATCGTGCCGTTGTCATCAACACTGTCACCACCATTACGTACACCACCTTCGTCGTCATCATCTTAGTCATCATGATCTTCATCACAAGGAGAATCAGTCATATTGTTAGAAATGTCATCACCTTAATTATGATGTTTTCTCTCTAGTGTTTCTTATGAAGCAAGTGCCAAATACAAATCATGACCAAATCTTGAAATGTTATTTTTCTCACACATTATAAACAAAAGGGCATATATGATCAACACCACTTTATAAATCTAGCATCCTTTTACTTATTTCTTGGGAAACTCTGTTACTTCTGTATGTATCTAAACGTAAGGAAGGAGCATATTCTTAGCAGGTGATTTCAGAAAATTCACTTTGCGATCTCGTTCCCTTAAAAATTTCTTTGCTCATTTCATCTTAACCTAAAGAGAGTTCGCATGTACTTCTAAACATAATACAGGTTGATTCTGTTTCTAGATGCAGATTCACTTCATAGTTTGACTTGAACTTTGACACACCTATCATTTTTTATCCTGACAATCATCATAAAACTCTTATGTCATCTATTACAAAAACTTATGTGATTGACTTGTTTTTCTCAACTTTCAAAACAATATCTATATACTTGACGTGTTCTATTTATCCTGCACATTCGTGTTAATTCATTTAGACATCGATGAGTGCAAGACCAATGCACATAATTGCCATTCTGATGGAACATGTACAAACACACATGGCTCGTTCTCTTGTTCATGCAATAATGGATACAGCGGAGATGGCGTCAGTTGCCAAGGTGATCTTAATTTACCATTTGCAGTAAATTGTATTGAACATTAAATGATGTACTCTAACAGGTTTCTGAAAAACACTAAATTTAAAACCAGCGCTTTTTGAAAACACCAAAATCAAAACCAGCACTTTTGAAGGCAACCAAATTCAAAACCAGCACTTTTGAAAACAACCAATTTAGAACCAGCACTTTTGAAGACAACCAAAGTTAGAACCAGCACCTTTGAAGACAACCAAAGTTAGAACCAGCACTTTTGAAAACAACCAAAGTTAGAACCAGCACTTTTGAAAATAACCAAAGGTAGAACCAGCACTTTTGAGAACAACCAAAGTTAGAACCAGCACTTTTGAAAACAACCGAATTTAGAACCAGCACTTTTGAAGACAACCAAAGTTAGAACCAGCACTTTTGGAAAGAAACATCGTGTAGATCACATTCTTGAAAAGCAAGTTTTTGAAGAGCTTCATTCTTCTTAAACAAATAACAAAACGTATTGGGCAACTTACCCAGATTTTTTGAGGCAACATCCTTGATGGTTTTAAACTCCATGATAGAAAAGATAGAAAAAGCTATAAAATATTCTGCAATCGTGTGCTAATTAGTTTTACTTTCAGTCGTTAGGTCCTTAATAAAGGGCATCGAGAATAACTCACAAAGAGCAGAGTTTCATATCGCAGGCTTAAAAGGGCTACTGTGCAAAGGGATAGCTTCAAAAAATAACTTTGAAAATGACATCTGATAGAACTGAGAATTCGAAGAGAATCGTCTCCCTATCAAATTCACAGGTATACAGAGAATCAGTTAATCAAAATATCGTAGCAATTGACGGAAGGTGAAGCATACACGGAAAATTCAGAAATAAATTTCAGTTTTGATAAGAAGACTTTAATGAGTTGTAAACTTTCGAACCAATATTTTGTTCTGATAATTTGGACTTCAGCTTCTTAAAAGCTGTGCGATACCTTTACATGGCTTGCAAAAACCTAAGCGGAATTTTCTTCTGCAAAAGGTGACAACTTTACTAGCTTTGCGTTCTTGCACTTTTCCCTTGCGCTTCAATTGTAAATCTTTAACTATTGCTGTATATCTCTTGCCTGTTATGCTATGATTTCTTACTCACCTCATTTTCTATGCCACTCTTTATTCACTAGACATAAATGAGTGCCAAATCCGTTCACACAATTGCCATCCAGATGGTCACTGCAACAATACCAAGGGCACATTCACATGTACCTGTAACGTTGGATACAGTGGAAACGGTGTTCTTTGTCAAGGTGACTCTATTTACTGAAATTCTATTCTGCTTTACTTTCATGTTTTCTTTAGTTAAACAGAGAGAACGTGGACACCCGATCTCTCCTCCATGTGTACAAGTGTAAATGTCTTTACTTTTAACCCCGTTTACACGGTACTGCATAGCCTTTGTATTGAAGAAACCCAGCTTGGCTAGAAGTGCAATTTTTGAGTAAACCTGATAGCTATTGTGGAAATGCCATAATATTTATTGATGCATTGCATGTCGCTTTCTTTTCTTGTGGGTCCCCTACGTATGGTAATTAATTATGGGAGTAGAAATATTTATCACTCGATCTCCAGCCCCCCTCCCCCCTTCAAGAAAGGCTAATTATGTGTAGTATAGTCCTGATGGACTGATTACATCGTAGCCAAAGTGAATCTGATTTTTCTCCCATTTTCATAACCTAGCAGTTTCCATATTGCATGATACCTTCTAAAGGGAAGGAAAGTTTCCTCTCTTCTCGAGAGAGCCATTACCTACTTCCACCCTATGGATTTTGCTTCTTCTCTATGATTCTGTTACCTGACAGGTGAATCGGATGCAAATAGTGCTGTGTGATGAGGTCGCTTTAATAGTTCGTTTACAATGGCATTCTCTTCTTACAAGGTGCCATGTCAAAGTTCGTTCTACTATATACGCATTTCGATTATCCAAGACATTGTCTATTACTATTGTTTTTCTCTCTCAGTAAATGTCAGTGTATTGACGATATTACCTAAAGCATAACGTATGAGCTGGGGGAGAGGGGTTGCAACCCCCCCTTATGTTTGGGGAACAATTTCAAGCTGTGGCAATACTTCCAGCATAATATGTCATAAAATATAATTTTGACATATTCTCTTGTGAGTTTTCTGATTAGAAGTCGATCATCAAACTCTCAGTTACCCGAGGTTTACATTCTAGGAGGGGGGCATATCTAATCTTTTGTCGGGTAATTGAGTCGGCTCCCCTTCCCTCGTTGAAAAAAGGGCCTGCACGCCTATGTATAATAGGGCTTTCTCCTATTCATTGATATTATTTGTAAATACGTTGTACATGTTGACTCCCAACAACCCAAACCAATCGATGATATCATCTTCATTGCAACCTTTCCATTCAGACATTGACGAATGTAAGACAGAGATACACAATTGTCACGTGGATGCCAAATGCACCAATAACAACGGGTCCTTCTCATGTGCTTGCAATACTGGGTACAGCGGAAATGGCATTAACTGTGCAGGTGATTTTCACGTAATCCTCTCTTAAGTAAACAAATGAAAACTCAATCTTTCTCTTTTCAAACATAAAGTAAAAAAGTTGTAGCTCGTTTGTTTTCAAAATATGTCGATTTTCCTACGATTCACCTGAAAGTCGTTTTATTTCCATTTCGTGTTGCTTCCCATGACATCTCTCTAAGACACTTTCATTTCACCGGATTCCATCCATGTAGACATCGATGAGTGCAAGATCGATACACATAATTGCCACCAAAATGGTCATTGCATCAATAACAACGGGTCATTCGCGTGCCATTGCAATGTGGGATACAGAGGAGATGGTATTCATTGCAAAGGTGATTTTTTCATATCATTATGCTCATACAAAGCACTGCAGCTCATGGCAGAATTTACAATAACTTAACTGAACTTCAATTTCAGAGCCTCCGACACAAGGCGTTGTCCTCTAGTATCCTCTGTATATACTAATTTTAATAATAGACTGCTTAAACGTTGAAAGTTGTTTTTCCATATTTACACAGTATACTCTTAAAAATACTAAAATGCTTTAGCATACAATACGTAAACTGGTTTTCGTAGCCACGGTATAATGATCATCCAGTTAATGTTACTTTCGAAATCTGTTAGGGCCCGCTCTCCTCTTTACAAATTGTGTCAGAGGCCCTCCACTTAATAAGTGATATTTTAACAGGCATGTTTTAAGAATAGCTAAGTTAGTAAGACTTTTTACACAGCGTAAAATGACCAGTATGAAGATAATGTCAAAAATAAATTGATTTTCTATTACACAACAAGTTCAAATTAGGTAGAATACATTTAAGTTTCAATAGAACGCCATTTACATAATATTCTCCATTATGTGTACTGTAGATCGTGCTGATACATGAGTTGACATATTTAAATGACACATGTTTTCTTCAATCTCATTAATACCATATGTCGCTTTAGTACACACCTAGAAAAGTCGGTATTTCCTCTCCTAAAGTCATAGCAGAGATCTATTCTCAAAATCTTAGGAAAAGGTTCCAACTATCGTAGATTATTTGCGTGTAAACAGATTTTCGTAGCTATCAATAGAGTCAACTAGCTACCGTTTCGAATAAATGATATTCCCTATTGATGTAGATAAATTTTTGTACAACATGGATTATATGGTTCACTTAAGCTAATCCATGTACCTCCATTTCCATTATCTAGACATTAACGAGTGTTCCTTGAAACTCCACAATTGTCATCTTAATGGTCATTGTTTGAACACGAATGGCTCATTCAAGTGTGCTTGCAATCAAGGGTACAGAGGAAACGGGTTCATTTGTGAAGGTGACCATAAAAGTTCACACGGTTGTACCATTTTGGAAGTAATCTTGACAAGATTTTTGACACATTTGCCGCAACGTTTCTTTAGTTGTGACAGACATTTTGATACCCTGTTGCATATTTGTACACGAAGTCACATTAGATGAAGCTACTGCAATCATTACTCCGTACTCTTAAAGCACTTTATAAACGTCAGCAACACACTCTAACAACACATAAAGCTCATGTTTGCTTCATGTAGTGATGTTGGGCGATTCCTTGATTCGCACTGTCAATGGAGCCTTAGTATTTATAAAATTTTTGACACAAAACTCTAAACGTCAAATAGATTTGGTTCTCATTTCTACCGTCTAGAAATATATCCGTTCCTCTCTCCGCTTTCCGGTCTCTCCTCTATGCATACAAATGTTGTTTAAAACTCAAGTAACATCTTCAGAACCAACCTGACGAACAGCCTCACTGCTAAAGTAGTCTGGGTTCGAACACTGGCAAACGATTTCTTTGCTCTAGTCATAGGGAAACGATTTGTCGACAAGATTGAAAATGTTCATGGATGCGAGTGGGGCTGTCTCCGATCTTGTTTTTATTTATCAGCTTATAGTTTATGAGCTAAAAATAATCTAAGCGCCCTAGAATTATATTAATGTGGCGATGGAAAATTCTTGTAAGCATTCTGCGAATTGAAGAATAGCAGGCTTTCTATAGTTGCAAATACTTATCGTTTTCTGCGACGACTTGCCGTTGTCATCTCAATGTTGTGAAGATGATGATGTGTTGCCTTTCTCAGTTATAGCCTGGAAGGTACAAAGTTCTGACATTGTAGAAAAAGCGGAGTGCGAGGTTTAGGCAACTGTTTCGCGTTTCCTACTAGAGTGCAGTCGTATCGCCACATTCCTAAAGATTTTTCTCAAAAGTAGAGATTTTACTTAAGCGAAGTCAAAAATTTTAATTTTTAAATTGTTCTCCCTTTATCTAATCATGCACCAAAGTGTACAGGTTGTTCGTCAGGCTATTTCACCCATCTCTCTCTATATCCCACAAGCTAATACGACTCTTATTTTGTTCCAATCACCTGTACATAACCTTGCATCAACTTGGCTAGCTATATCTCATGGTCATGAAACAGTTCTTTTATAGCACGTTATGACACAGTCTACAATCCAACCACCTTGCATTGTACCACATGTAAAATACCTCCACTATGCACGCAACGAAGTAGTGCAACACGTTGAAGCATCGTCACATCGGCACAGATTTGAATAAGTGACATAACAGTGATTAAATTTCTCATACTTCTCCAGGAAATCTTCTCATATCATTTACATCTACTAGTTTTTATTACAGTTCTGTCATGAATCAGATAAGCATGTAAATTTTCTGTATCGATACATCTTCAAAGCACTAAATACACTTGAGCTTCTTTGCCATATTATAGCAACACTTGAAAAATCTTATTCTACAAATGCTGACACCTAATGTTCAATTGTGTTCGAAACCTCAAAGCATGTCGAACGGAAATAACTTTCTTAATATCACGATTCTAATATGCTATAAATATTGTCAGAAAACTTTTTCTTTTTTTTCTTTTTATTTTTTATATTTTTTTTTTATTTTCTTTTTTTTGTCATTCAACATTATTATTATTAAAACGTATTATCAAAGTCATTTTATTAGTTAGATTGTCATATATCATTGTAACCATTACTGTTACATATTTAACGTTGAGCTCAACTTGACCTGCAATAATTAACATATCAGATTTAGTATTTACTTCCCATACTTTGCAATTGCATAATCCAATTTTAAAGTACCTACGTATACATATTCATACGATAGTCCATCGCAGATTTCTTAAATTACCTAACAACTCATTGTTAACAGTTTTTAAATAGTTTAATTTAATACCGTTAGAATATAAATTCAGTTTCAGCTGCCAGTTTTATAGTTGCAAATTAGCAACGTTTACTGTACTGGCATATATTTTAAATCAAATGATTTCATTATCTACCATAGTTTAACATTTCGATATATGTTTTCCATATCGTCTTTCCATTTAGACATAAACGAATGTGACATGGAAACACATAACTGCCATACTAATGCCCAATGCCATAATACCAATGGTTCATTCTTTTGCATCTGTAATACCGGGTACAGTGGAAATGGTACTCATTGCAAAGGTGATTAAATGCCATAAATCATTTCATGTTACCCTCAGTAAAGCATGAACAGTGTTCCAAAGTTTGCATGTTAACTATTGTCCCTTCAAGTAACGTAGCCGAGTTATAGTATGCTAGCTAAATATGGTTGGTACGCGTGACAGGTGCTACAGTGAGTGGTTCATTCTTATGTTTGCTAGTTCGGAACGTGTCGTGTTCAATCCATCAACCATATCCAGACTGAGCTATTTTGAATTCCCAAGAGTGGAAAAGAACGAGGGGGAGCCTAGTAGGTCTGCTGCTCTACCGATGCTAATACCTCTGTGACTATTTGCTGCTCAGATACAAACTCGACAGATATGTTAATTCTATTAGTTCATCTATTAGCTACATAATATTTTTTTGATTTAAAAGCAATGAAATTATATAATAATATCTATTGTCGGAGTAGGGTTTACAAGAAAAATGCAAAACGTAACTCATGTTTTACGTTTACAAGATAAGAAACTTATAGCTGAGTGTAAGAAAACCACTTCAAATGCAATTAAATGTATCTGTGCCTAAAACCATGTTTAGCGTAAGTGTTTTTATCCTTGTACAGTTCTTTTTGTTTGTTGGAAACTATTCATAAAGGCAATGGTGGCAATTATGACTTCACGATTAACAAATTTTCGTAGTTTTGCCTTAAAAATTCTACTGAAAACTTCAAAAAAAGGTTTAAGGTAATTAGGCAAATTGTTCATGAGGTATCAGAATTAGTATAGAGTTGCCGGCCTACCAGCACCCCTCTCCTCCCCAATAGGATAGGGTTAGAATACGTTTGCAAGTAAGAATAATAATAATTTATGCCTGTAGGCTATGCTTATCAGCACCTTGACGGGCCCAAAACTTTAACAGTGAAATCCCCACGTGCTCTTCAAATATCTGGGCATCCTATGCATTAATTTGTACCACCAGCCATTAGTAGTCTGATCGTAACCTTTAAAAACTTGGGTAAATAAAAGCCAGAACTCCACCCCCCTGGAACGTACATGACACATACTTTCACTACCTAAACAAGTCTTTTGTAAACTTTCACCACTTACAAAATCATCACATGCATGTTATTATACCCTGAAATATATCCTCCAAAATTGCATTACATGGAGCATAGCAATCGGTGCATTGACAGTCTGGATTCTTAGTACATGAACATTCATCACACAGACAATACTAGTCATAACTGCTTTCACTTGTTGAGCTTCCAGAGGGTCATTTTGTACCTTGCCGCTCATAATTGTAGCATTCTACATACCAAAAAGAAGCCAAAAATATTTGAAAAGATAACTTGTGGTACAAATTTTAATCATTGATACGAGTGACGGTTTCTTCATACATCGATTGCCATTATTGTCTGGACAGGACTCTTTTCCTCACCTCCTGAAGATTGTGATGACAGGTCTCGTGTGAAAATGTTTATCAAATTGTATCCGTGACTCAAAATTGTTTAAGAGACTTATCGTTACGATCAGTGATAATCACCTGCATTCCTACTTTAAAGACGTATTACTCCCTCATGGTAACACTGTAGACATCAGTAATGCTAGAACGTAGCTGGCTTGTAGACACGGGGTGGGTGTGAACACGAGGCGGTAGGTGCTCTTCCTATTCTCTTTATTTCTCTTGTATTCTGCTATACGTTACTCTGAGTCCATTTTCATTAATTTCATCATATCATTCTTTTTGCTGCTAAAAGTCCAATTATGTTCTTTTTTTTTACACTGTTATATTTCTTTTCTTCTATTCTGTTATGCTTTCTTCTCTTTCATCTTTTCTTATCTATGTTTTTGTTATATTCTAAATTTTTCTCATCTACTCTATTCTACGTCGTTGAATTCTATGTAAGTCATTTCCCTCTTACCCAAAGTGTTTCTCTTCTTTATTGGAAGGCCAATTCCTGATTCTGAAGACCTCCTCAGCACCATCTTCTCTTATTTGTTCTACTCGGCTCTATTTCATCACGACCCGCCGTGTTTCATGTCTAACGCCAGCCAGGTTGCTTGTGTAAAAACGTTTTTGACCCGCTTTTTCTCTGTAAGCTACTTTTATATACAGTTAGTGTTTGTAACGTATCAAAAGCTAACAATTGTTAATGGGCATAAAATTTTTATTGTAAGGGATAGGAAAAAAAAGAGAGTAGAGGATAAAGTATCAACTACCTGAACCCGCTGTTAAGTTCCCTCCCCACCTTCTCATTTAACGATAATGGCCAATTGTAAGAAAGACCTATTGGGCTTCTTATTTTATTCAGACATTAATGAGTGCAAAGAACGGACTCATAATTGCCACGTTGATGCATTTTGCACCAACACCAACGGCTCGTTCGTCTGCCAGTGTAACACTGGATACAGTGGAGATGGTGTTTCTTGCCAAGGTGAAGACAATATTTATTAAAAACCTTTTCTTTAACAGTTAAACATATCAAAAGAATATATCTACTTTGTAACACTTTGTGGCGCACTAATTCAAGTTTTACTCTGAAACTGACAAGCTATTTAATCATAGTTATGTTGGATAGGTGTTGTGAACTTTATGATCCATTGTAATGTCTTACATTTATGAAAGTGTTGGGACACTTTTACATTTTAACGTCGCTGTTGCACTCAATGGAAACAAGTGCATTTTGCATTAAAAGCAAAGAAGATTAACGCTATGAAATTAAGATTTCTTTGTTTTCTAGAAGTATAACAGCTTTTATAAGGATAATGATAGGTATATGTCTGTTACTATGGGCATAGCTATATTACAAATGAACCTAATTTGATATTAAGGATTGACTATTAAGAACACTTGTCGGTTATTGTAGAAATCGATTATTGTGTGCACTGAAGCAAATTGTGTTCGAAATGAATGATATTAACGTTACGGCCTAGATAAATTAAGATCCACATTACTGAGACTGAAATCGATGACACTGACACATCGAGAACAAAATATATCGAGACCCAACCTTTAAGTCCGAAAGCGATGAGACTGGCACAGTGATGGACAAGCATATGGAGACCCAGACTTTAAGATTGATATCGATGAGACTGACACAGTGAGAAACAAATACATCGAGACCAAAATTTTAAGACCGAAGTCAGTAGGACTGAGACAATAACAGTGATAATATACAGTGACTTGAACGTTCGGGTCAATTTGAAACGAATGAGACAGAAATAAATCGAGACCCAAACTTTATCACGTTAATCATGGCATATAAAGAGAGCGTTTTGAATACACTGTTCCATTCTCACAAGAACTTTATCAATGCAAATTCGTTGTGAAATTGTAACATTTTCCTTATCCAGATATCAACGAATGCAGGATCAATACCCATACCTGTCATACCAATGCACAATGCCATAATACCAATGGTTCATACTTCTGTACTTGCAATACTGGATACAGTGGCAATGGCTTCAAATGTCAAGGTGAAACATTTCGTCATAACCATTTGTTTCTCAATTACTGCGCATGTCAGAAATCGTTCAGATTACACTGTTGTAATGATGAAAGTCTTGAACACTTAAACAGGTCAGGGTTCAAAGGGCGACCGAGTAAATCATTGCATGGAATTCTTTGTATGCAGCACTCTGCCCTCTTAGAAGCAGAAAAACCCCAAACATTGTTGTTTACCTCATTATTATTATTATTATTATTATTATTATTATTATTACTAAATGTGCTATTAAAATCAAAGATATCTTTAACTAAGATAAATAGCCTCAACTATGTAACCTTTTGCATTTCTCATTTTAAAAAGTTGTATTCCTTCAGTTCACAAACATGAAGGAAAATAAAACCGACATATCTTTTTGTAGCCTAAACATTGGTAACTCAAGACATAGACCTTTTTAACTTAACTGTTGCACCAAATAAGTGGATGTTAAACTTTGTTGCCTACAGAATTACAAGGGGATGATGTTGTTTTCTCAGATTTTGAAATCTTACCTAGTTTGGATCTATCATTAGTTTTGAGTCTTATAGAATCGACTGTAACATTTTAAAAATGTGATAAGATCGACCTAAAGTAGCTAGCATTACCTTTATGAATGGGCAGTCAACTTTAATCTTAAGTGGTAAAAGTCAGTCAGGATCTTCTCAAATTGACCTTTTTACACTAAAAGATTACATAGTCTCTTATAACGATTACTAGACTAACACCCCTTTCCCCCCGACCACGCATGCGCACATAGAGTTTCCCGAAAGACACCCTTGAATGCTTCCTCATGCCTCAAAACGCCACGCATCAAATGGTTTCTACGCAGCCGCTGTAGTGGTGTCTTCGTGCTATCTTTTATCTTGTTACTCTGCCATTACTCATTTTTATTCATTTTTAAATGCTGTCAAATATGAACGCTTTTATTATACTCTGTAAATTACCTTTTCCTGAAAGGGCTTTAGCTAACTCCAGAAAAAATTCGTTTTTACACGAGACGTTGTCAAACACATTTTTCTCGTCTTTCCCACTCCCTAACTGAAAATTCTGGCTTGTTTTACATCCGAAAACAGAAAAACTCAGAGACAAGTTTATGCTGTCTTTGGCCACCTGCACTTCCCCCAACAATCCAAAACTCTTTTAGATTTTTTTAAGTAACCCATGTGCTATTGAAAACTATATTGTGGTCAAACGGGAAGACGTATAGTTTAAGCATTGCAAGAAAAAATCTTCAACATTGAGTCTACAATTGTCCAAAGAAACAAATTGTAACTCCCCTAACCAATTCAAAAATCCATCTATGAATCAATACAGTTAGAATTTTTTGCAGTTCCCTAGTGAGTTTTGAGCAGCTTTGTGGTATGAATAAATTTCAAACAAAAGATGACTTTGTCAAAAGGAAGACATGTTTACTACCCGGGACAATTACAGCAAAGAACCCTAGCAATAACGGAATTTTTCAAGCTAAAGGACAAATAAAACTTATTTTTTCTATGACACTACACATCAAGAAAATACCTTTTTATCACCGATCGTCTACCGTTTAGGAAATTTCACCCTAAGTAAATATACTATCCAAAATATTTCTATCTCAGGAAATCTACGGTCTGGATAACATGCCATCCGGATTACATACCATCCGGACCATTTAACATCACCGACATCAGACGCCACATTTTCACTTTCTAGAAAATGCACCGTCATAAAGACAAGCTATTTACCAAATTTGTCTGCCATTTACGATGTCATACATTTACCACCAATAATTATACAAAACACTCATTTTAACTATCAGTGACAATAATTACGAGTGACAAGGACAACCGGACGCATTAATCATCGACAAGGCATGTACCATCAACGACATTAACCACCAGCTGTATTTACCACCAACTGCATGTACCGCCAGGGGCATGTACCACCAGCAACATTTACAATCAGCAACATTTACCACCAGTGACATTTACCATCAGCTTCATTTACCACCAGCAACATTTACCATCAGCAACATTTACCATCAGCAACATTTACCGCCAGTGACATTTACAACCAGCAACATTTACCATTAGCAACATTTACCACCAGTGACATTTACCATCAGCTTCATTTACCATCAGCAATATTTACCACCAGTGACATTTACCACCAGCAACATTTACCATCAGCAACATTTACCACCAGTGACATTTACCATCAGCTTCATTTACCATCAGCAACATT
>JAAAKL020007395.1:0-16929 GCA_010016065.2 Carybdea cf. marsupialis auct. non (Linnaeus, 1758) | reverse complement strand
TATAACTGATCTTGGGATATGATTTTCTTCGGAAAAAATTCCGCTTTGTACATCCAATTGTAATTGCTGTAGCTGGAAAATATCAGCAATTGATATTGATGAGTGTAAATTAAGAAAGACAATAAAGTGTAAAAATAATTTTATGCATTCTTGAACATGTTTTTAACAAATGGCGACGAGCCATTAAAGGAGACAGGTCTCCACAGGCAAAACGATGATCATAAACGTTAAAGGAAGCTTCTGGAGATGATTTTTGAAACATTCGTGACCACAAGTCAGTTTAAAACTATAGCATAAAATAATAACTGAAAATTAAAGAATTTTGGTTTAATGAGCGTGTTTTGGGCGAGTTTTTTGACTATATTGATGATGATTGGTGGTGATAGTGATGATGATGATGATGATGATAACGATGATGGTAGTGGGGGTTGTGGTGGTAGTGACTGATGGTAATGGCAATTGATGATGGTGCTGTACTGATGATAGTGATGATTAGGATGGTGATGCCACTGGTGATGATGATATTGATGATGATTATAATGATGATAAAGATGATGTACTGGTGGAGGTAGTGGTGGTGATGATAATAGTAGTTGATGGTAATGGCGATTGATAATGATTATATTGCTGATGATAGTGTTGATCAGGATGACGACGACTACGAAGATGATGATGATGATTATGATGATGATGATGATTAATGATGACAAGATGATGGCACTGGTGGAAGTAGTGGTGGTGCTGGTAATGATTGATAGTAATGGTTATTGATGTCGTTGCTATTGCTGATAGTAGTTATGATCAGAGTGATGATGATGATGATGATGATAGTGATGTTGATGGTGATGGTGATAAAGATGCAGATAAAGATGTTTGTAATGACTACAGGTAATAGTGATTGATGCTGATGATGCTGATTACAATGATAATCAGGATATTGATGATGATGTTAAACAGCGGAGGACTTAAAATACCAAATAAAATAGAAACTTCTTCGTTATTTACTGATTGATTGTCTTTGTTCTGTAAAATAAATATTCACTTAATCTATGTGAACTGGAATGAACTCTAGATAACTTGAAAATTTAGCTTATTGTCAACATAACAAAAACCACCCCTATTTCATATTCACCATACAATTCTCTTGCAAAAAGGGAAAACAGCGATCTAAATGTAGCTGTAACAAAGTAAGGACATGGTCCTAATTTACATTTGTAAAAAGGGCTACCTGGAGGCACAACAAGCTACTGTCCCTTTGCTCTTTGCAGGGTGTTGGAAGAAACACACTTCAAGAAAGTACATCTAAATTTTGATTTGTCAAATCAGATTATAAATGTTTCTCCTTTACATACACCAAATGTTGCAATGGATCTGAAGTTTATATTCTAAACTGATTTAAAAATCATTTCACGTTTTAACTATAATTAATCAAAATGGAATCTTCCAGAGGGCTGGTGGATTTAATCATGAAAAGTAGCCATTTTATGGAAGCAAATATTGGCAACTCAGTGTTTCAAACCAGTTTACTCCCGTTTGTCGTGTGTTGAACTCGAAATGCGATTGTTATCCAACATTATTTTCCTGTCTTAACACATGAAGCTATAGATTGTATGTTCTAGAGAAAACCAGTTGGCATACTTAATGACACTTACCTGCAAGATGGAGAGAAAAAACTAGAGTAAGCCCCAAGACCTTGATGGGGATAGCGAATCGAGATATCGTGTGCATCATAACCCAACAGATCTCATAAACACAACGTCGACTTGCCAAGATCACTCTGTAGGATAGACTCATCCTAATTATTGCAACTGACCCTTAACGAGACCGTAAAGGTCATCAGGATCAGGAAGAATATTGCATCTTTTGACAGTTGGATATCACCAGCAGCATTACCAACTTCATCCATGCTTTCTCCCAGGGATTGAACGAGAGAAAGATAACATCGTCACAATGTATCACTCATCTCACCGTTTCGGTTCCTAAAAATGATCTTCCTCTTAACTCATTTACTGGTGCGTGCCGCTAAACTAGGTTGCTGAGTAGGTGTTGCTTCTGAATTTTTGCTCGAATGTAGGTAACGTAGCACCAAGTTTGATAAAGGTAGAGTTGGAATCATATCAGGATACCAAAGAACGTAGAAAAAAGAAACAAAATTTGGATTTTGAGGAGGTCATTTCTTGTATTTATCCATTTCGCCAAGGCTTTCCACTTATCTATACGATATATCATTGTGTACTTACTTTTTTCTGCAGTGTGCTTGTTTTCCAGGCTGACGAGAGTGCTCCCTTCCCACCGTCAGTCAATGATACAGAAAAGAGAGGCAAGCTATATCAAATCTTGATTAAAAATTAAAATTTAAAATTAGTTAAAAAATAAGGAAAAAATTACAAATTTAAGAATATCTAATAATCACCCCCAGGCTCATGTGTAATCAAAAATTTTAAAAAGGCTTATAATCAAATTTACATAACCCTTTTAAATATCAAAAATTCTTTTGTTGATGCATTTAATTAAAGAAAGCACCAAAATATGACAAAAGACTAACTAAAAGAAATGGTGAAATTTAACACTGAAAAATATAAGGCTCTTAAACTTTTATCCAATTATTCTCTTGCTCCGCTCCATAAAATTCTATTCCTTTTCAAAAAAAAATTGAGGATAACGTAAGAATATTGAAAGCTCATTTTTGAGGAATCGTTAAGGAATCACAAGATTTGGGCCAATTTATGTAATTCTTATTTTAAAAAAACAGTGTATTATTCAAACCACTGTGATCTGAAACACGTTCAGACGATCTCATATTGCAAGCTTTCTGAGACATTCGACCATTTCGTATCCAATGTTAGATCGTTTCATGTTAAATCTCGGCATTTTAACCTCTTCTGTGTTGCTGCAAGATAGTAAAAAACATCTAAGAGATTTCGTTGCTCGATTTGTATGATACATTTCATTGAAAACCAGGATGCCGCCAATGGGAATCCTTAATCACTTCCTAATGCTAAATGCAGACTTGGAAACAGAGGAAAGTTGCAAAGCGATATCATATCGTCTATAGTATTTTGACACAATTTTATATTTCTAAGCGTAGAACAACAGCAAATACAGGACTCGCAGATTTGTGGCATGCACTTTACTGATTGAGATATGTGAATCAAAAGCATAAAACACTTCGTTGTCAGATTATCTCCCAAGCAAATATCAACTCTATAGCGGTCCTTTGTTTCCTAGTGGCTGCTAGAGTGAGTGCACTCTACATTACAATGCTTATAATTTGTATTTCGTCATATAAATAGAATACTGATTCCATACTTCATTTCAGATGCTCACGGATAATGAAGCTTGATATTTGTTGATCTCTTGGCAAAAATTCTCAATCTAAAATGACGAACGTCTGGCGAGGGGATAATGTTTGCAAGGAGGGCCTTGTACTTGTGTCCCCCTTTGACTACTAGTGTAAAAATGATGAGATGATTAGGTAGACCTAATAGTAAACTGTGTTTAGGGAGCGTTAATCTTTAAAAAAGTGTCTCTATGGCCTCTTCCATGTCCACATACACCTCTGCAACACTTTTTTATTGCTAAGCCATATCAGTTCACCCCTGCTTAATCCTACTCATCTATAGAAACTTTTAGAGCACCTCCTAGCAAAAGTGTACCTTCAGTCCCCGAAAAAAGAGGTTCGAGAAAATAAATGTTTTGACTATTTAGCATTAAAATGTTTCCGTCACAAAATAAGGGCATTTTTCTTTCTATTTTCGCGGCAGTTTTGCTTCAAACGAGACATTAAAAATGGAAATGTGTTCAAAAAACTAACATAAGGACAACTATAGATAATAATTTTTAGCGTCATATTTTTATGGAAGAAAGCAAGCTATAAAATTAAGAACAAGACCATGATTTAATCTCTTTGATTACTTTGTACTTTTTAAAAATTGTTTTAATCTTTTTTTTTAACTTTTTTAAAACTTTTTTAAAACTTTTTATATTTTAACAGTCGGTTGTGCGCAAATAGCTAAATGTGACGGCTATATTTAAAATAACAAAAAATTTTAGCAAAATCGTCCTGTTGACCTTCATGGATCCATGACTTGATAGACAAAAAAGGTTCATATCACACTGACCTATAGCAGCTAAATACAAACTGTTTGCACCATTTACGTACTAACGGAAAGCAAGTTAATAGAATTATGCAAGCTGTTCCGTCCCCTATGCGCCAAGTATAAGCTCCTACAAGGAAACAACCGCCTCGGACTTTTAAAACCAAGAGAACTGCTAAGCAATTTGATTCTGCAATTCGGCACGTACTTGAAAACCAAGACTGTGGGAAACTGTATACTGATAACCGCTTCCGCATAATAGGTAAAGCTAGATCAGCTTTTGATCGAGCCATCTTGGAATTCGTCCACATCATAGCAAGAAAACCTTTGTTTTGTAGATGAAATGAATTAGTCATTTCATTGGGCATATTCCGTTAACCATTCAGATCTGCAGACACTGATTGGCCGAAACAACACCAAGTTGGCGATTGGATTTCTGATTGGCTATTTGTAAAAGTTGGGCGAAGTTCTATATATTTTCTTCTCAATTTCAATTCTGACGATTTTTGTACTTTGAGGAGTATGAGACGAAGAAAGCTTTTAATTACTAAAAATTATGACAATAATTATTGTTGGCAGAATTAAAAAGTTTTTGCTGTTTCGTACAGTTTTATTCTTTTGTGCCACCAACAAACTATTAAACGGAAAGTGCTACGATTATAATACAATTAAACAACGTTTTACTTCAGCTATATAAGGAGCCACACACTTTTAAACAAAATTACCTGTGAAAAATCCACAGATTTTGAGGGTTCAACATGATCTCTCTGCAAATTTCTTGTTGTCAAACGTTTACTGTTGAAGTTACTAGTTGTTTCGTTGTAAATAAATTTATGCAACTGATGTAAATAAATATTTCAATTGTTATTCGACGAAATGGTTAAAATAAAAAATGACAAATGAAAAAAAATATGAAAACAAATGATAACATAAAAAACATAAATAAAAAGAAATAAATGAAAAAAACATAAAAAACAAATGGAAAAAAAAATGAAATAAACTGTTATTGTAAAAAATGTACCACGTGTTCACTCTTTTCATTATCTTTGCTTGTTTTTTTTCTTGTTTGGTGGTAGTGATGTTGCACAGTACGGTACTGTCACGATCCACTTTTTTTAGTGTTTGAAATTTTTACTGTTTTAAAACTTCAAACCAGCACGTGTACATGTATTTTTAGCGCTTTTAAGATATTTTTCACTTTATCTCCTCACTTGTATTGAGTTAGTAGCCTCTCAAATCCTCTCTTATTTTTGGCTCTCAGATTCTTATCTTTTGTTTACCTCAGTACACTACTTTTTCTGATTCATATTTTGTGTAAGTGTATCATAGTAGGATGACATCAATTTGATTTTGTTGGCCAACATCGGAATTTCTCTTCTGAGTTTAATCCTAGTGGGGGACCAACTTGAATTTTTTTGAAAATTAAACCCCCTGATTTCATGCATTAGTGGCCCTCCATGTTATTATATTTTCATAAAAAATCCTCAAAAGGCTGCAAATGGTACGCCAAGCCACAAAAATCACCCCACTAGCACTTTATTATTACCCCCGGAATTTATGAAAAATCCAAACTATGCCCCTTACCGCTTATCGGACCCCCTACATTTACGCACGGAAGAGTAATGTAGTTTTAACAATGTTCTTCTTCATTAGCTACGTATATTCATTAAGCAACAACAAATACAAGAAAAGTTATCTTTTAGTCTCTTAAAAATGGGACAAAGAGAAATTTACAACATTAAACAACGCACACGTTTTGAACTAAATAAGCCAGCATCAATCTTGATTCGGCAACTGCAACATGTAACATACAATATATAAATACGTAATTTATAATTGATGATATCGACACAGTGAAGGGCTAAAAACTTTCGATATGTCGAGAAAATGACACTTGAATGAATTTACTGATGTCACATGTAGGAAGGTGTAATCATTAATTCTTGGCTTCAACAACCGCCCAAGAACCACGTGAAAGAGCCAGGATAATGTTAAAAACCTTGCATTGACTGTGCAAAGGCCAACAGCAATTCTATATCAATTGCAAAAATCTACCCTGAAGCATGTACTTCTTATGAACCGAGTGAGGGTCAGGATAAAGGGGCCCTGCTAGGCTGAAAGAGGAAGCGGCGCGATAACCCCCTATGATAGTAGAACAAAAAAAATACATAAATGTCTCCAAGAGGAACATGAGATGAAAAGGAACTAAACAGGAGCAGAATGATTATAAAACGGCTTCAAGTGAGTTATGATAGAAGCAGTGATATTTTCCAAAGGTGAAAGAAATACAAACTGAAGAGACATATAATAGGAAGAGTCTTGGAATTGATGCGGAAAAGATGGGAGAGGAAAGGCAATAAAAAAAAATGCTAAGGAGAAAAAAATCCTTAATAAGCAATGCGAAGGGATAGAGGGGCTAGATTAAAAATATTGCCAGATGATGCACGATTATATCAACAAGCTAATAAACAAGACCAACACATGCCTTGCATTGTACATTGTAGCAACGAGCAGCACAATCTTGATTGGAAAAGACGAAGTACTGCAAAGACGGTAGGAGTTTATTACGAATCCCATAAATGACAACAGAAGATACAAACACTGTTGTTATAAGCAATAGTGGGTTGCTAATACTGCTAGATGGGGTCCGATCAACTGTCAAATAAAATAGATGAATAAAAACGGAAAGGACCCAAAACGAGTAAGCCATGCCTGATACGATTCCGGATCAAAAAGATACAAAGACTGACTTTAATACATAATCGATCTAAAACAAGAATCAGTCTAGAACGGCAGAGGAACAGTTTAATGTACTTTGTACAAATAAACGTATATTTCGGCTAGTCAAGCTAGCCTTCTTCAGAGTTGTTACAAAGATGAGCTTAAGAGGTTGTTATCAACGAACGACAGCTTGACTAACTGATATATAAGTTTATTTGTATAAAGTTCATTAAACTGTTCCTCTCAAATAAAATGCCGTTTCTGGAGGGAGCTGGACGAGATGGTAGAAAATGTTATTCTTGTCTTCTGATGAGTTCGGGTTCTTAGAGGTAGAATGCTTCTACTTACCGATTGTGGAAGCCTTAAAGAAGAAAATTTGCTCATCGTGTTGTCAAAGAATTTATTTTGCGTAGTATAAAGTTCAAACAGAACTGAACCACGATTGAACAAGTGAAATTCTTGGCAATCAAATCAGAAGACAACAGACTGGGGTCGCTCCCTATAGCTTATTCTTGAGGCTCTAAAGCTAAAGTAGAGTATATAAAAGAATGTTAATACTCAGCTGGTTTATAGCTACCAATGCATCCTCTTGATTTATGTGGATGATAGTTGCAGAGCCTAGTATTCGTTGCCGAATAATTGATACATTCACTTTCCCTGTCATCAACCTCTTAACCACAAGTAGCCTTACGGTGAGACTATTTCCATCTTCCTTATATACTTTAATTTCCTTTGATTACTTCAATATTTTTACAGTTTTGTGCACGCGAGTTAAATAAATTTCTTTTCACATATTGGCCTTACATACAATCCTCTCCCGGCATTTTAATTACACCTGTATCCAAGGTATCATCAATAGAAGTCACAAAAATGCTAAAAGAGTTTACTGACCAAAATACTCTCTTTTGTTACTTCATCGAAACTATAAGTGATAGAATGTTCTGGTAGATAAAACCATGGAAGATAAATATTCATAAATTCTTGTACGTATATTTTGATATCATTTATCTATTTACCAGTTGTTTTTTTATACTTCCTAATACTATCCAGGTGAAGAAAAGGAATATCCTGGAAGTAGTCCAGGAATTCGTCGAGTACTGGATGTGACGCAAATAACTATTCTCAAGACAATCACTTTAGACCTAAGGGTCAGAGTTTCGGAGTTTTGGAGTTTAATAGAGTACAGGAATTATAGACTTTCGGAATTTCATTTGTATTACTAGTTGATGTAAAGAAATTTGGGGAACAATGAACGTATCATACACAGATTCAAGTTCTGACACGATCTGCTAGTACTATTCTGTACAGAGAATGCGCGGCAAGGTTGATTTTTAGCAGGGCCCTTAATTTAATAGCTAACCAACCATGTTTTTGAGGCAAAGTGGTGAAGAAGATTAAGAAAAACTGAAGAGCTCTGATAAAAAGATCATAACGGATATGCAGAAGGTCAGTTGGAAGGACAACCTAAATGTTCAAAAGTGAATCTAGTGTAGTTGGAGAACATACAGTAGATAATTTGATCTAACTGAAAGCAGTAGGGGGAACATTTTTTAAAAACAAAGCTTTTGAAAGGAGGCAGTCAAATTGTAACATTAAAAAAGAACTCTGATCAATAGGAAGAGTGGTGGTGCAATTTGTTATTGACGCTAAATCGTCCATTTTAATATTGCAATGTTCTGTAATAACGTTTAATTTATATATAAACTGAACTTGAATAAATTGACAAGGAGAAAGGTCCCAAAACATAAAAATCATTATCTATTATTTCTTTCATAAAGAAAGAATAGCGAGGTCAAGAACGGTACCCCTAGCCGTAGTTCCTTCAATGCGAGGTCCAAATTGAGCAACAAATCCTTGCTAGTGTGTTCGGTCTTAATCTAGTCTTCTATAGAGTCTCCACAACTGTAATTTCCTCCTCTGGTCGTTCTCCACAGTGCGCCTGTAAGGCTGATAAGGCCTCCGTCTCTATGATTTCTTTCCTCTAAGGATTCATTTTGTCCCCACTTTTGCTATTACTGTATGCCTCATCCTGAAGATATGGCCCATCCACGTCAATTTTCCTATTTTACGGATGCACACAATAATTTCCGTTCCAACTCTTCTTCTTATTTCTTTATTTTACACACGGTATCTATACTTTACAGCCATTATCTTTGTCATGCACGTATGGTGGCTACTTTCTTACCATCCTTGTGTTGTAATCTGCCATGTTTCTAAATCATCCAGGTGTACTGACAAAAGAGATGTCTCAAATATTCTTATTTTAAGTCTTACTATAATAAATTTTAATTTTCAGACATTGCTTATCATTGTTAATACTCCTCCAACTTTTCCTATTCTCACAGTTAAAATTTGTCCATTCTATTTATCAATTTTCCATCTTCCCTTTCCATTTTCCGCAATTTGCGACTCTTGTGATCCTTTGTAACATATTAGTATCCTGATCCAGCATAGCAATATTCCCCCTCCCCCCCGAAAAAGACCCAAATTAAATGTCCTCGTGATGCATAAATCAACTCCAATGCCGTCTATTTTTTACTTTTCTTAATCCATAGTCAACTGTCAACAACAAAAAAATATAATGGTGTCAAGACGTCAACCTGTCTGACGCCAGAAACTTTTTCGAAGGTATCAGTGCTACCTTCCAGAGGTCTTATGTAGCATTTGGAGGGTTGGGATTCCGTTTGACGCCTGGGCATGATTATTCCGTGTGCATTACTCCACATTATCTGTCTGTGGATAGAATTAAGTCCCAAATTAAGTTACAGTGCTTCGCACAAGAGGTATGAAAGACATGGCATTCAGACATGACAGGTTGTTGTTTGGAAAGTATGAAATTTACCTAAAAATTAAAGTATATTTATAGGGTCAGATGAGATGAAAATAACAATCGCTGGAATAAAAAATATTAGATTCATTTAGTAATAAATGCATCAAAATGGACTATGTAGATTGTAATCACACAAAGAACTTTGAGACAGTTTGGTATCATACTGTCCCTATTCCTTGTTTTTATCATTGCCTCAAAACATTCATCAACGCCACTAGCCAGATTTTCTCAGCCTAACCAAATGGAAATAATTGATTGTTTAAAGCTACGTTTTGTGAACTGCACAAGCCAGAGACTTTCCAAAACCTCAGACACAATTCAATCAACAAAAGACTGTGTCTAGTCAAAATCTGAATATCCTATCCTAATGGTACATGGACAAGGGTATAAAAACTCTCTAATGCCCATCTGTGCACCATACCAAGTGTCGTCTATGAGTAGACATGCCATAAAGCACACATTAAGAAATACCAGGTTTCAAAATACTAAGAGGAGCTAAAATTCACAACCGTAGGTCTAGTATCAATTTAAAAACGGCTAAACAGGAGATTTGAAAACGTTTTAGTGAATCAAGAAGTTGGCACCAATTTCATAACGTGTCTCACTTTGAACAACGTATTACCCAAAACGAGACTATTGCAAAAGAAACGTTTGTGTGTTAAAATCTAATACGCTTCTGGCTGTACTGCCTCATGTAACCTAGTTCTGGCAATTTGGAATCCTACTGATGGTTGCTTTGTGAATAGAATGAATATTTTATATCATAAAGATATTTATAAATGTTAACAACGGATATACAGTTGCTGTTGCTACCTCAGTCATGTATATTTAACGTAGGCAATTAATATCATAAAAGACTTAGCTGTTGGTACTCTTTGGCCTTTGTTAAACGGATCGCTGCTCATACGCCCGCTGTCAGGAAACAAACGTGCAATAAATATACAGCCATGGCATTCGCTTTCACTCATGATTCCATGCTGTCATTGCTGTTTAATCACTCGTAGTAATAAATGAATGTTTATTGCATATTGACATTGATTCTTCTCGTATCAGCTTTACCATTTCCTTTAAATATCGTATCAACTTTTTATAAAGAGATTTAACAACTAATCTGTCAAAGAGTACGCTTTGTATCACTGCATTATTACAGCAATTAGTTTGATCCTTTCTTTTAAAAATGGTTCCGCCATCATCATCTGCAATCAGGGTCATCCTAGCAACATCAGACGTTATTTAAAATAGCACTAATTGGTCGACATATTTGCTGTCATACGAGAGAACTCGATTTGAGTCCGGAAAAGCTTGGATCTCAGCAAAGCGTATTGCGAAGGAAACTGATATCTGCTAGAAATTTCAGGTAATTTTTCGGCAAGTCAGTCTAATTTCACAATAATAAAACACATACTCAAGATTTTATTAACAACCTTCCATGTTTAACAAAACGTTTATTGATGGCAGATATTTTTCACGTCTTCAGTCGTAATCTTTTCCGGAGCTACGTTTCGAGAGATACTTCTCCCATCTTCAGGCTGTTAGACTTTGGAAAAGCTCTGAAAAAGACTACGACTCAAAACGCGACAAATATCTACCACCAATGGCAACAAGCGTCAGAATATTGAGCAGTATAAAAAGTTTATTGTACAAGAGGGTTAATCAACCACTACCGATTACTTACGCAGTAGGTAATGTTGAAATGTTTTTTTAATTTTTCACTTGATTATAGTAAAATATAACCCGTTATATCAAGTAATGTTACATCTCATTTTTGACAATATTATCAACAGTTCTAATTTACAAGCATGAATTTTGAACTTCTTATGACACTTTATTTCCCATACATTTTGGAAATTTTAATAACACGTTTTTAAACCTGGAAGTGTAAATACCAAGATTACTAGTTAATTGTTTCCTTCATGATCGCATAAGACTTTGAGTCTTAAGATGATGTAACTTTTAACTGGTAAACACACAAGTATTCCACGAAATTTATTTGATATATTTACTCTTTAGATGTTTTACCACAAAAATTAGTAAGACGTCTTCAAATCTGCATGTTCTCCTCAGAATATTCCAGTCGCGTTCCACCCCTTTTAACATCATGAACCCTTAAAATACACTAGCTCCTTAACAAATTGAAAAGTTTGGGGCTGTGGAGGCTGACATCAAAAAAGTTTAGTACACATTGTGTTACTGAAAACCTGCACAGCAATGCCCATAAATAATCCAGGGCACAAGTAATTAGAATAGTCAACCCCCTGGTCTCCCTGTTCCCCTGATACCCATGTTTCCCCTGATTCCTCTGCCCCCTCGGAGGTAACAGCTGTGCATTAAAAGTCAATAAATGACATTTCTTCTTCTTCTTCCTTTTCTTCTTCCTTCATGGAGTCGCTGACGTAAACAAAGAACTTAGTACCACTGATCCCTAAAAAAACTGGTTCGAGCTTCCAATTGTTTTCAACAGCGAAAAAGTTTAGTCAAGAATACAGTACCCATAAATTAAATCAGCGCGGAAATGTTCGTCATGTTGCGTAACATCGTTTATAAGATTTGTTTGATGGGAACTAAAATGGTGTCCAACGAATGACCTCACGTTTTTTAGAGATCAGTGCTTAGAACCTTATTCTGAAGACTGGTTTCATAAATTTCAAATCAGATTTATTGCTATAAAAAATGTAGAATTTTTTCTGTGAAAAGTTTCTTTGCCATCTGCGATACATTAAAATTCCGTATATAACCTCTGGGCTGAGATTCATTTATAAATCTTTTGGGTGGGTCCATAGTTAAGAACATATATCTGTCGCAGTTATGAGAAATGATTATGATATTTAAGCATCGAAAGCTATGTATTATAGGTATCAGCTATTTGTTACAGGCAATGCACGCAGAGGTATCTGGGATCCAGCTACAGTAAACTTGCATTGGAAATCTTTCAACTAGTGTTTGACTGTGGGTTCGGTAGAAGATGATGAGGTTTACTTAACTTTCTATCCGATTCAGCAAAATACGTACCTGGTAACACTCCCTGTCTTGAAACACCATGTTTGTCAATCACGTTTCGATATAACACAACCGTATCAAATTAGTTGTATAAAGAATGTTAAGTGTGGAAAAATAAACATTCCAAGCGGTGCAGAATCGTAAAAAGGGGAGGGGATTTCAGCGTGATGGATTGAAACCTGACATAGCAAAACCGACAGCTTGCCTTGCCGTACCCTCTCACAAACAATTAAAAAAGTAATAAAAGCATTAGCCGATAAGGAGCTATCTTAAGACGGGTATCCTTGTTGAAAAACAGGGTGCCTTAAAATATTTTAAATGTTAGCCAATAATGTTAACAGTGATGTTTATAAATGGTTTCATTGGAATTTGGAAAATACCAAATAAACGTAATATGAAAAAGGTTTGGGTGTGTTGCTGCTGCAGCTGCAGACCAGTAGCGGATGTTTGAGAGGAGTAAGGGGGGCTGCTCCCACTAATAATTCTTCAAATGCAAAATTTATTACAGTTTGCAATCTATTTCAGTTCCTATAAAGACAATTCAAATTATCAAATCACTTTCTTGGCAATCTAAGCAACTTTACTTCTCAACAACAAACAAACAATGTTCACACCACTTTGTACTGTTTTAGCCTGCTTTGGACTCCCTCTCCAATCCTCCCCTCCCCTCCCCAAATAATCAGCCAAGTGTTCATTCCTTCTCAAGACACTCAAGATACTACTATCACGCACAAATCATGAAGATTTCCAACTTTTACCTTAAACGTACCTTGCCTTTCCTCTAAAAGTCTTTTATTTTAAGATTTACAATTTTACTGAGGCTGAGCGCTTTCATGATCGCGATGAGTAAGAGAGGATGTAAAAATAACAAGTTTAAAGAGGTATTAGAGAAAGTTTAAAATGTCATGACTGGTATTCGTACCCGGGACCCACACACCGGATCAACATATCTCAGTTCGTCCTGGGTTCCTGGAAACAATCCTGGTGATGACATTTTCACACTTCTCTGGTACCCCTTCAAGTTTTCATGATTCTTGGAAAATTATTCGTGTAATGCCGATCCACATAGAAGGTGATAAATCCAATGAATCTAATTGTCGTCCTGTTTCCCTACTTATTGTAGTTTAGAAACTGGTTAGTAATCAGGTTCTCCAGAACCTGAGCATGAATAGACTTCTCTTTGAGCAACTGGAATATCTGGAAATCTTGATCAAAACAGTAACAGCTTGGGACTTTCTATCAACCAAGAACGGGGAAGCACTTCGTTGTCTTCTTTATCATTTACTACAAGAGCACTATGATAAAGGAAGAGACTGTCAAAAGAGCCTTCTTTTGATCATAATCTCATCATTCAGAAGCAAGTTTTGCAGTTGCATCTACTAATTCCATGACCAAACTCTCCACGATTGACGGACAATGAGTTCCAAATGAGATAGGTCTGACCTGTTGATTGCCAAGTTATTTAAAGAGTCAACAGATGTATCTACCAGAGCATGTAGGTGTGTACATTGATAAAACGGCTGACCATGTTGCATCTGCATGCAGAACCACGTGCTCACGTCTAAACTTGAACTTCTGTAAACTGATGTATATCATCTGATTAGTTGCCTTATAGCAACTGTCACCTGAAGTTAACCAAATTAGGTCCTCGGTGAGATTAGGCTATCGGGTAAAGGTATCGGATATATATAGGATATCTATGATTGCGAATTGTGGACGTTTTGATCGGACACCCCCAAAATGAAAAAATGTGGTAGTATTGCCTCACCCTTCAAATTTCGCATGCAGACAGCATCGCCATTGATGATATCCCCGATAGAAAAGAGCAAGAAAAGCTGTTGATGAGAAAAATAGAACGACAACATCTAACATTCTTTGGGCGCATCATTCGAAAGGGCCAGATGGGAGAAACTGCGCATAGTTATTGCATCACAGAAGGGAACGCAAGAGGAAAAGAAAGAAAAGCTTCCATCGACAATTTTTAATTAGCGCCCAGAGAAACAAAAAGGTCTTCACTGGGAAACATCCCAGTGCTACTAATACCGCCGTTCAAGACCCGTTTCAGGTATGAAACCAAGGAAGGAGGGTGATAAACTAAATTGAACAACTAATGATTGCTTAGAAAATGGAACAGAATCCTAACAATGGCCCCCCAGGCACTTCAGCCTAGCAATCCAATTGATGTTAGTATTATGACCTTATGACAGGCAGATTATCATATCGGGAGGCTATATAATTTTGGACTCAATTCAGAACGCAGCCTTTGTAACAGATAATAGAAGATTTTCTGTCATTTCTGAAAAATTGATAAAAAGAGTGACGGACCTCACAACCCTTTTATAGCTCATGAGCTATGTATTCTTTTCTTTCCTCTAATGGAATTTTTTTTATATTTCTCTTATGGAAAAATGTAGCTTCATTTCTTCTAATGGACCTATTACCCATATGAATGGCTGTTTTTATAGTTGAACTTCAAATTTGCTAGAATCTGGACGCGACGTCTGCCATTTTGTATTGAGACTACTATTTTCATTGCCCATGACAAGCATATTATTGAAATGCACTGCTTTGATTAAGTAAACTAAGCTAGCAGAAGAGAATCCAAAACGGCTGTACCAAGCTGAGCGCAGTTCCGGATCAAAGAATGATACATAGACTGATTTTCAAAATACTAAACATTAAACAAGAAATCAGGCTAAACAGAAAAGTAGCACTAAATTGTATAAAGAATTGTTGGTAACTTATATTTCGACTGATAAAGCCAGTCTTCCTCAGAGTACAAAGTTTTGATTAAGTAACAAAGAAACGTAGTATACCATATACTATAAATCAGTAAGTAATGTTTTGAATAAAAATTTTTAAATGCAGTATATATAAATATACCAACACTTGTCGACTCCGTTGATGCCATAGATATTTATAAAATGATGCCATAGAATCTGATATTTATCATGTCATGAGTGTTAGTCTTTCTCTGCGCATAATTTTCCAGTTAAAAATTATAATACAGAAAAAGTGACAATGTCACCCCCGTGACACAAAACAGGGACTCAAGTTATCGTAGTTTGTTGCTCTACCAACTACTACAAAGACCTAGAGTATAAAAACATTTTAGTATTTAACTTTCTCCCTCTACATTACTTCCCAATTCCCTACTCGTGAACATCGACATCAGCACTACGTAGTTTTAAAGATTCTGTGCCACATCTGACGTGATCTTGGAAGTAAGTCTAGTAAAAATTGTATATTTAAGTTCCCCTCCAGTAATTTTTCACTTTGACATTTGAAACCGTTTCTTTTCCAAGGCAGTTGACTTTCTATATGGCACTATGATCAGATGTGTAGGCAAAACTTTGAAGCAAAAATATCCGACACCAGTAACTGAGTTGAAAGTTCAATAATAACTTCTGTTTCTGAATACGATATAGAGAATAGAAGTACTGGTCACTTGACACAGTTTCTCTTTGCATTGCATTTACAGTTTTCAGATGCAGCTCTTCGTCTTTTCATCTGTCTGTTAATCATTTGACATGATTTTTGTAAGGAGTGCAAAAGTGCAAAATCATTTTGGAGTATGTAAAAATTCATCGTAAGTTGTTAAAAGATACAAATGACATGTACCCTATTGCTAGTGTAGGTAGTATCAAAACGTTTTGAAACTTATCTGCCTGTAAAAGGAAGAAGAGGCTGAACATTGAAGAATAAACATTCTTTATTAAATGTTTTGTTTATGGTACGTTAAAGAGTCAAGCCACATCTTAAACAGTCGTTTAGGAATTGGCACACAGACAACAAATGTTATTAAGTGCAATTAGCAAACAACAGCTGGAGTTTTTAGGGCACTGTGTGAGGAAGGGTAATTTTGATTGCCTGTTCATCTCCTGGAATGATGGCAGGAAAGAGAGATAGAGGACGTCAAAGAACAACGGTTTTGCAGAGCATTGCAAAATGGGTTGGAATGGAAAAGATCGAGCTTCTTAGAATTGCAAGGGACATGAATGCCTGCCACTTCATAGTCACCAACGTCACAAGATATGACATTTCATGAGGAGGATATCAAGATGGAACAAAAAAGTGAAGATTTTCAGCACTAAAGAACTTTTTGTACGACTATCGCAAGAGTAAAACTAGCCAGGATGGAATACGAATAGAAAGAAAGTTATACCTTGCCTTTTTTTTCAAAAAGAGCTTATTAGAACTTTAATATCTTGTCTGGTTTTGTGTTTTGATCTCTTTTACACCATTAAAGGGTTTTGAGATTTTTTAGTGTTATGGAAAGGCGTG
>JAAAKL020007394.1:0-16931 GCA_010016065.2 Carybdea cf. marsupialis auct. non (Linnaeus, 1758) | reverse complement strand
TGATGGAGAAGCAATTACCCATTCAACCCAGCTATCTGTTTAGGCTGTTGCGGAGCGACAGTATTGCTTTCTTGTAATTGGTGACCAGCATTATCGTGTACAATGCCCAACAAAAGAAGGGCTTTTGGGAATAGATAGGGATACCTCCATATAACATGGCAATAGCAGCAATGTTAGGTGGTCGGAAAGGGTTTCATGTTAAAGAGGAGTAATTGAAACAAATAACATGAGTTACAAGAAGCTAGACGTGGTAGATGGAGAGGAAATTTCCGTCATCTTTAAATAGGATAATTGAGGAATTAAGTATGACGACAGATTAACCATGTCGTGTGGAATCATGCTCTAACATTCCAAAGCATATGCTGGCATCTCGGTCACTCAAGCTTTGAACAACGATAAATAGAAGAAAGCCAATTGAACTACCAAACTCCAGCTTAAAGGTCGTAGCAAACAGTCAGGGAAGTGCATTGCTGCTTCCTCCGACATAGATGAACGATGAATTGACGTGTTGTATCAGATGCCAGTAGCAAGAACGTGAACTGTAAGCAAACTGGCTCAAGACAAAGATTTTTTTAGTGAAAGAATCAACACCCTCTCTTCTCGAACAGAAAGCAATGGTAGGGTGATGGTTTAAGGGCTGTTAAGGTATCAATTTATCGAAGTTGATGTTTTTAAGTAGAAGTTCTTAAGCCCAGTAGATTACTTAAGGGATAGTCAGCCTTGTTTCTTTTACAACTGTAAACATTTGAAGACTCATACGTTCAACAGGAGCGTGAGTAAACATGATCATAATATAGTCGATGACTAAAATTCTATCAAATAAGAGTAACAGTGATCTGTTTTACTCTGGCCATTCAATTCAACTGAGATAATGCTGGGCTGATCAGCATATACATTGAACATCATTGTCACGCTAGTTGACTTGACACCACCACAAATGTAAATAAAAGGCCACACATCGTCACAGTTGTCACATTCCGTCACTTGTCATGAAAATAAATCATTTGCTTGCAATTATTTCTTTTAGATTTCAATAAATGGAAGAGAAAATGGATCAGTGGAAGAGAGAATTTCATCATATCTCTTTTTGTTGTCTCAAAACTACTCTGCATCATATTTAATCAATTCTTATAAACCAAATTTCTGTGATATGTAAATATTTGGAATGAGAATGGATATTGCCTGAACAAGTTTACCTCAAAATGTTGGGTTTATCGAAGACGAGGATGGATGAAGCTAATTTTCGCAAAAATTTTTAATTTCGGCCTCGTCTCCGAAAGGAGTCACATTAAAGGATGTTGTCTCCCTACCCTCTGAGAATAAAGGACCTAACCAGTCAATCCTTGGATAGAGGGAACTCCATCTAATTATCATGAGGGTCTATAAAGAACCCTTTACAAGATGGGCTTTGTTTTCAAAAGACGTGTCGATTTCAACTCCCCTAAGGGTTAGTTCTTTAATTCTGAAACACGAGGTACACAGTTCTAATAAGACTATAGTACGTACGGTTAAAATATTGTAAAACTACTTTTTGGATTAGAGAGGAAGTAAAATTTTTGAAAGCAATAAAACTTTCTGAAAATCACAGATTTGGGGGCAAGAGAATCTGGGTCAACGAAACGTTATCATAAACTATCATAACTTTCACAACGTATCGATGGTCTTATTCCTCCCTTATCGTTACAAGGTCATTTTATAACTCATACCCCTTCCAACATCTTTATCATAAAAGATCATAGCTCAACAATGAGTAACTTGATGTACCTCCTTCATCTGAAGCCATGATCGCAGGGTGCCACATAAGCACTTCCTCCGACACACAAGTTAGGAAAATATTCATTTTCTGTACTTTACAAAACAGTTGAAAGTAATTTTTTACTGTATCTTGGCTTTATGCAAGCTTTGTACAAGCTGAAAGGTGGATATGAAAATGTCGCAATCTCCATTACATTGTGCATTTTGATCAACTTGTTCTGTTAGGTTATGCCATTTAGAGGCAACCTCGCTGACCTTATTTAACCTATAAGGAAGCGTGCATCTGCCCAACGGTTTGGACTGAAGGACAGGATCTGCTACAAGCGGCTTCCACTACAATAAGATTATACTCCCGTTTATTCTTAAACTAGCGGCAGTTGCAAGGTAGTCATACTTTTTTCAAAGTCGGCCCCTAGAGTTTTTTTCGTTTAAAAGTTTGCTCTTAACGCACTTGCGAATTGACGCGTATTTCCTTTCAGAATGATCACGTTTTCTATTCTTTGTCCCTATTTTTGACAAGTTAGCGTTATCCCACTAAAGCCTGTTTCAAAACAATACAATGTCATCACAAGGTAGATACACACAAGCCTGGAACATACCACCGGACCGACGACTGCAAATAGTATAGATACAAAAATTCTAAGCATCAACAGAACGTGTTTCGAGTTCCTTCTCTAGAACTCTTCAGAATACGAATCCAAGCTACCATTATGGATAATACAAGTACTGGTTTGTTTGTAACGAAGCCGAGTGTATCAAAATGATGACTATAAATGAATAATTATCTGCCAACATTCCAAAACAATCTACCAGCAACGACATGAGACAACGGTTAACCTAATCCGCTGATTTTCTGTTTTCCTTTCAGATTATTCGAGGAAATAGAATTACTTTTAAGTCCCTTACAATTGGAAGTTTCTCGATCTCATCGATGTCGGCTGACATTTGGATATGCAAGACTGTTCAGATGTTGACGAACAATAGTCCACCACACGACTTATAAAAATAGATAGGGGAGTGAAAAGAATAGAAGTATGTTGGAATAAAGAGATGTGATTACTAAAAGAAATAAGACTTACTGTCAACAGTTCCATTATTAGCAAAGAAAATCTTCATGCTTCTCTCCAGAAATCCCTTTGACTTAAAGTACATCCAAGTCGCTTTCAAATTCTCCAAATGTCTTGGTTTATTCATAAGTGAATTCCAGCCTCCAGAGATAAGCACAGCGTGATCACACTTCTCAAGGCAAAGCCAACGAAATCTATGATAACTGGCTAGCTTAGACGAACTACTACAGCGACCAGAGTTGGAACATCGATCATTGCTACTTGATATAATAACAGGACATTTCCCAAAGTTGGAGAAGCCCGAGCGGCACGAAAGCCGTTGAGAAAACTTTGTATCTCCATCGTTGTAAACCAACGGGAGAAAGTTGATTTCGCATCGCCTTCTTCCCTTTCGTCCATGCCCGATGCGATTTCGGCAAGATTCTGATCGGCCAATGTAAATGCACTCACGATGAGTTCCAACTAGATTTAACAGAAAAAAGAGATAAAATTTGATAAATTAGCTCACGCCTACAAATATATTCTCATTGAATTGCACTGCACCACAAAGTTTATGAGTAAAAGAATCTGACAAGTATGGATAAGCAAAAAATTGATCATTAATAGGTATTGCTACTTAACGTTTCTCAGTGTATTACCGTCCTCAACACATGAAAATGATCTTAAAAAGCATAGAACTCTGATACAATGTTAAACATAGTCGACAGAAGTGGGTATTAAGTAGCCAGTGTTAGTGAATTGTAACGATACACGACGTGAAGAATACACCTTGACAGACATAGGTTGATGACAAATCTGAGAAGCGAATAAAACTAAAGGTACGTTTGATTGACAGTTACGTCTTAATAATCGATCATTTTGACGCTCAGTCCTGTAATCTGTATAAATTTAGCCTCTGAAATTCTTTAACACCATTTATACCAACCATGACAACAATTGAGGTTTTGATGGCAATCATTCCTTAGGAAGAATACAGGATTGACTCTTAAGAGTGAAGGTATTAGGTGAGGAGAGCGTGTGAGGCTTTGATAGGCAAATAACAGTAGTTTGATGGGCAATAAGTTGAGATCTTATGGTCTCTACTGGGTGTGGCCATCGTGATGTTTATTTTAAGTGAAAGAAGTCTCGCTACGTGATTAGCAGAGGAGATCATAAGACTTGCATGTACTCAACATATGAATCGGAACAATAGTGAAGTTAATCGAAGATGAAATGACGTATACAACTAGCACATTATTATCAACACAACTCGTAAATGTATAACGAATAGCAAATAGTAGAATAGACCATGTGTTTAATAATATGAACAGATTGATTTACCTTGTAAAAGTTCTCCTTCTTTTTGACGACAGTAAAATTTGCTTACATGGTATTCCACGAGGAAAACTATAACTGTGTGTCCAAAATGAGCTTCTGGGTACGGATCTACCACAAGCACCGCATGATGTCCCTTTATTTTGCCCCTTACCTTCTCCACAAGCACAGTAACTAATTTCCCACCTGGATTCGAGGATGAGGCCGTGTAGAGAAGCATATCGGATCTTTTTCTTTTCCGGATAGCACTACAATTTTCTCCATATTGAACCTTCTTACACGGCGCAGTTTTCACTATACGCCATGCTGCATCCACTCTAGATCGCCATATGTCAGCATCGGATCCTTCACTTGTTGTTCTTTGTGCTCCTCTTTGTACAGGTAAACCATAAGAATAAATCTTTAAGGAAATAAAAGTTAGTGCAATTTTCGAAATGAACGAAGATGAAATCATCGTAAGTCAGTCAGGTTGAATTTCTAATCCTTTCGTACGTCTGAATTTCCCTCTTTCTCCTAAATCAAGTTGATTTTCTTGAACCTCCTTTGAGCAAGTTATACCGTTAAAGAGAATTTCTTAGTCCAAGTTGTAGGCTGACTTCTTCTTTAACCCCATTGTAGGGAAACGTTTTCCAATACAACAGGGGGGCAACATCAACAATATTCCTTCTTTACTTAGCGGAACTCGGAATCAAGGAAAGCGTGGAGAAATAAGTAAGCCAGCAGTACTTTATAAATGATAGTGCGGTCCATCGGTTTCAATACGATCCACAGTAAAAAGAAACCATTGCAAGAAGGAAACGTTTCTTGCTTTAATTTGCTTGAACAAAATAAAAACTAACAACAAGCCGGTGTGATTACACGATATCCATAATTGTTTGTCCTCGATGGTAAAAATAGTTGTTACATCCTGAAAAAGTATACCGTACCTTTCTCTGTATTACTGACTTACTGATAAAGTTTCTGTCAAACCTTGATAGCAAATCAGAAGTCATGTTTCAACTGTGAACATGTTGACAGCGGTATATGATTGCAAAGTGAATGAATTCTCTACGGCCAAACGGCGGTCTTGTAACAGAAAGAGCGGTAACCGGTTGACTTTCCCGGTCTCTAAGGGTTCAACACTCTCTATTGTACAGTGACGTTGATGATTCCTCAAAGGAGATGAGTGGCTCATTAAAGGAACACCGGCCACCAAACACTTTGATTCATGTCTTGGACGAAGCAAGTGCGTTATTCAAATGTGATGTAGTCGATATAAACACCACTTGTTTCCTTCTCAATTTGACAAAAACCTTTTCTCTTAAATTAATCACCGGGGAAATAACAAGTTTTTGTCTGCAACAACTTTCAATACAAAGCGCTCAGTAATAAAAGGAACGTGGAGGTGATTGTCTGAGAATACTCAACGACACAGAAAGGCCAGTTTAAGAAAGGCAATCCCTGTGCCGTTCTTACCATAGCTAGTCTTCAACTACAAGTTACATTATCTAAGTAAACATTATAAAAACATTTTTAGCATCTGCAAAAATAACCCTCAAAATAAAACTGATAGAGGGGAAGACAAAAAGGATCACTTCTCTTTGACGTATTTTTATTGGAAGGGCCATAAAATAAATACACAAGACGGTATAGGAATCGTATCTGAGGAAACGCGGGAACCATCCAATATTTTTTTAAGCTTCCAGATGCAAAGTGCTGCGTAGTATTTTATAGGATGGAAGAAAGCAACAGCAAAATAAGGTAAAATGTATATCCAAACGGAATGCGTAACACCAGAATCAAATAAACAAAGTTGAATGATTGCTTATCTACTACACAACTGCAGGTAATGGCATGATGCATGCAACAACGGTTTCAATAGGCAAGCAAAACTGGATAAAATCACACTGAAATATTTATGAAGTTAATAGCTGCGATTTTCTGGTTCTAACAGAGCTTAAAATTTCACTGTTCTGTACGATTAAAAAAGGTAAAAACTCGAGGATGTCCTGGTTTGAACTGTTTTGGACCAGGCACGGGCATGAAGACTACATCGCCTGTACAAGACGGTGAGTAAAATTTAAAGTGAAAATACACGTTTATCAATCATAAAGTATGAATACGAAACTTCCTAAATGGGGTTTGCATTATTGTTATCATTACAAGTTTGTGTAAACAAGGTTTTCTTTTAACGTAAGCAACTGCACTACCTTTTAATCTTGCAGACAAATTATGAAAGTGGCAGCGTGTTGATATTTGCAATATATTCCAGTCGTTTTGTCTTGAGGTAAAAGTCCATGGTGAAGTAGCATTGGCAGGCATTTATTGAATTTTTATCATCGTTTCATTTCGAACTTTTCGGGTCTTCTTACTGGCCTCCTGTATAACACAGAATAACGACTACGTTTTGCTTGCCTGCTGGTAAATCGAATATAACTTTTTCACTCGTTAAAAGTGTCACTTAACCGAGGGAAAGTGATCCATACTAGGAATCCCTGGGTTGGGATAGAGAGAACAATCATAGCGACGTCCTTTCGCAGAAATTGTTTCGCTAAATACATAAGAATTGTTTCGCCACATGAAATGGTGATCAAAGACAATTCCCTGCTCTTATGAAGAGAGATTCTTTCAATATCATCTACTTTGTCCTTACGAACTTGTCGTTTTTCTGGTTAGCACCCCAGCGGTGACTATTACGACTTTTCTTCTAACCCCCGTCTTGGATCATAAGATTAACCCTCAGGTACCACAGAAGTAGAGAATAATAGACTTGTGAAGATTATGTTTAAAAAAATAGCTGACAGAGGACGATGATTGATCGGTCGGCGCGCCTATCTGAATTGTGTCATTTAAATTGACTCTTTGAATGCTTATCGCATCTTTCTATGGGAATTCTTATGGACAGTTTACCTTCAGACAGCTTGAGAAAGGCCGAGTATTTTCAAATGAGGATGTTTCTTCAAGTAAGATTAAGCCGCCTAGCACGAGTAGCAGACTTTAAAAATACCCTGGTAACCAACTTCGTACTTTACGATATCGAGTCTTATTTCTCTACATCTTAACAGCGAAATGTTGTCCAGCTTAACTAGCACTAATTAATTAATCTTTCTTGCTCTGATATTGAGTCTTTTCGGAAAAGAGAAGACGTGTTCGAAGGTTGAAGTCAAAGTGAAAGGAATATACGAATGGGTGATATTCTAGTCTCATTGCCATCTTCCTATATACCGTGTTCTGACATGAAATGCCGACGAGCAGGACAGCAGCCAAAGTGAGTATGTCGGCGGGTCTCTTTCTACATATTTAATCAAGGGAATTTATGAAAAGCGTTTTTTCGAACCTTCTCTTCTCCTATTGCAACCAATGTGATGAATACCGGTCGGTCATGCTATCTCTTTCTTGAATCTGAGGCGCCACTCTTAGCGCCCATTTCAAACAGAAAACTTGATGAGATTATTCAAGACATGTAATAAAACTTTATTTATCAAATATCATGCTTGGATATCGTAAAATATCACAGAACTTTAATAATGTCCATTCTTGTTGATGTCTAGGACATATTCCTCTGATTCTGGTTGGTATATTTTTGGGCTTGAGTATGTAGAACACACCATGGCCATTAGATGGTTCCCTTTAATCAAAGCCCGACTTTACTTAAAAGACAGTTTCCTTGATGGATGCGTTTAATAGAAAGTAAAATTATATCATCATCATATTTTGCGCTGGCGGGGTTTGTTTCTGTTTGTTTATTTTTAAACTAGAAATGTTATATTGCTTTGCATTCAACGGTCCCAATATTTGCGACTGTTCAGCTGCATTCGGGCGCTCATCTATGCTGGTAAGAATATCAGTGAATAGATCTTACAGAAAGTTTTAAAACTTCAATTAATATCGATAGAAAGTTTAATCAATTCATACTGTACGATGTTACTAGAAACCTGCAGTATGAATCCTCAGAGTGTCTACGTTTACCAGTGTCCAAAAATTCAACGTTTTCAGTAAAGTTCCTAAGGTCAGTAGTAGCTCTTATCAGCCGAATAAACAAATAGATAGAAATTCTACACAAAGTCTACAAAACTAAAAACATGAACATATATTAACAAATATCTGAGAAACCAGGCACATGAAATGAAAAAAGTTACTTCAGAGGCGTCGACGGTAGGTTGCTTCTCAAGAAATATCAAACTCTCTGATAATGCAGAGTATATTCTGAGCAGAGTTTACACCTGCAAAAAAATAAAAATTAAAATTCTCAGTCACGATACAAAAATATAATATGATGAAGAAAACCCTTATTAAAAATCAAATCGATGAATGATACTGTTAAAGTATTGGATTATAGGAAAATTCTGGTCATCTCATGTCAAAATATGACCGTCTGTCTGGAGAAGGAAAAATGCTTCAGTGCTCCTTGTTAAGAATCGTGTTACAATGTGTCGCGTAAAGTATACTGAAGGCACAACTTTACAAGTGCAATAAACAACTGCACATGTTTAATTTACAATTGTAAAACACGACTATAACAGCACATTAATTCAAACTCCCTCATGTTGCTTGAGGTCCCATTCATCGGGAAAATTGTCCTAGATCAAGTAAGAGAAGTGCCCATACGTTCAACGTACTATCTGGGCTCTAGATTAGATATGGATCAATATAAGATTAATCCGTTGACCACGACACCCGCCCACCCACGTACTTGCTTCTGATTTCTTCATTTGTTAGCCGAATTCTACTTTAATTGTTGAAGCGTGAATTGTGTGTTTTGGGTCGTAAGTGCACTTGGTATTTTGTCATTGTACACACCTATTTTACAGCTATTTAACGCTCTGTGTCGAAACACTTAAAATGGGAAGGGAATGACTTGTAGATTATACCAGTCCGTAAATTTGTGGCAGAGAAAAAGTGGTAGCGAAATTTGACAAGAAAGTCATAAAAACAATGAAATGTTCTGAAAATCAAACATCTTTGCGTATATCACCAGTCACCGACTATTTCAGCAGTCACCGACTATTTCACCAGTCAGCACTCCTGCATTTCTTTGTAACGTTACATAGCTATCAAAAAATTTGCCTGTCTTCATCTTGCCGGGCGATAACAGTGAGAATGTACTACGATCAAAATTCTAAACCATCGAGTTGTAATGCGAATACATATAAATGATGTTTCATCAAGATATTGCATTTGGCTCAATTGTTTATCAAATCATGGATAAGGAACATTGAAAAGGCAGTGCTAATAATTTTCTCGTCAATTCAGAACCATATTTGTTAAACGTAGCATGAGCACACCAAAGGATATTAGGTAAATGGAGCTCACGCACATGGGTAGAGGAAGGCACGGGAGAGCCCTGATGTGCTGATCAATACTATTTTACCCCTCTTTTGAAACTAAAAACAAAGGAGCCTGAGTGGTCCACCGCTCAAATGGAATGCTCAAACTTCATCGCGCCCCACCACTTACGAAATGTCCAGACTCGTCCCTCATATAGACCCAACATTTCTTAAACTATGCTTATCAAATATAGAAAATATACTTTTTAAAAAGTTGATCCTGAAAAGAACAACCAGAACGCAGTTGATGCTGAAGAGAACAACCACCGCTCCGTTTTTTTCACAATAGATAAATGCAACTACAACTCGCATAAAAACAACACATCAACAAAGTAGATCTTCCAGATTTCTTGTATCATGCTTACCTCCGAGATGCCGGTTCCACCTATTTTTCAAAGATTGGAACCGGGGTGTTGCGCCCTCTACGTCCCCACGTGCTCATTTATGTCCTTCTCATAGTGTTCTTTAGCACTATAGTTACATACAACGTTACCTTCAAGTGTTACAATTTTAAGTTTGAAAAGATGCTGCAGAAAATAAAATGTTGCAGAGAAGAGAGGATTTGAAAATGGCAAGTTTGAAGAGATACTAGAGAAAAGTAAACATTTCACCACCGGGATTCGAACCTGGAACCCACGTATTCGCGACGTGCTGCTCTATCAACCGAGTTATAACATAGTTCACTTTTCTCTAGTCACCATAGTAGCGCCTGATACTCCGTTCGAGAACAAGGAAGTATATAAAAAACTAGATTCGAATACATGACTCACTCATTTGCAGGAGCCTACGTTACCATCTAAGCTAGGTGGACTTATCTGATGATATAGTGTATTTCCCTAGTCGCCATATTAGCCCCAAATACTCCACCCGTCAGGTCATCGCAATTTTGTAGACCAGCCTCTCTGCGCCATGTCAATTAAGCACTGCCACCAAGGGCCCCATCATTGCTTCGTAAACATGGAAAGCTCAAGACTAAAATTTCATCTTTAATAACTAAAGGGGATGAATCGGAAACTAAGGGATTGCAATGGGCTACATCAGTCTCCCCAGCTACACCCGATTAGCGCATTATTGACCCTTGTAATTCTTGGAGGTAATCATGTCCTGAGGAGGGGTAATCTACGAAGGACGTGCACCAAAAGGTAAATTGTAAGACCACACACTCACCTTTGTTCAATATCACCTAACTGAAATGCCTGAGTTTGAAGAATACCCCAGACATTAACCAGGTCTTGCAAAACTTCCTCACAATTAAAATCATTATATTGATCTACAACTATCGACAACATCGGTTTTGGCACCAAAAATTAGTGGAATTGAAGGAGTTGAGGTAACCTGTGGTGCAACAGAGGCCTACAGACCAATAAGCAGTTACATCTGTTGCATTCACCAGAAAATAAACCAAATAATGATAATCGTACCAAAAATTAAATCAGGGAAAATAAGAGAGTACAGGGTGTGTTATCATTTTACTATAAAGAGAGGATACCTTGTTACATTTATCTGAAACCTCGGTTAACCCTCTTGCTGTTTATCCATTTTCTTGGTCAGGTTGGTTTAAAGTCACTACAGCGCTCCCCCAGTTCGGATGTTGATTTCCTTTCTCACTAATCCTTATTCGTCTAATTGACAGTTCATGGAAATGAAAAGTTGACATTGATGAAAGACGGATTCATGATTATTAGCATCGATGGCACACTGTTTCTTCTAAGGTGATATTTAGTAAGTTTTCAGCTTCTGATACAACAAGGGTAACGAAAACACTAATAAACTTAGTTATAGATAATGCAACTTCATTTCAAGTCATATTTGTAAAAGAACTGTTGTGACGATGATTACTGTGAAAGATTGTCAAACTATCTTGATCCTCACCTGTGAGCATGTGCGCAATTTACCATACAACTTCGATCAATTACAAAGAAATACTATACTGTTCTAGTACACATATTTATTAGGTTACAGAGGCTATCAGGTTACACTGAGATTATCATTGATACCTACCTGTACCTGTACTCTTATATACAAGGGGACCCAAGTATGTTTTCGTAAAATGCTTGACGGATCTTCTATTACATTGTGTTCTTTAACAGGTTTTTCAAGTGATATACCTTAACGAATCATGTTTCAAATCAACAACTGGGCTACGTATTTAAAGTGTTGGGCGTGGAAAAAATTCTAATTAGGTTTGTTTTGGTGATGTTTTGCTTTTAGTAATGGTAACGTCGACCCCCAAAAGAGAGGAACGTTTTCCTCTTTTAAGATACCTAAATTTTTGACATGAAGGAAAACTTCACCGCACATCAACCTCGATATTATCATGTAACCATGGATCATATGAAAGAGTATCATGCATTTTTATTATTAACATCGCGATTATAGTTCAGCATAAATCAACAGCTGGACGTGCTATTCTCAGTCAAATCACTCATCGTCCATTCTAGTTCTGTAAGCTCATTTGTTATGATTAATTTCCAATTGTAGGCTTATTGTCAAAGGATTAGCTATTTACAGGAACTAGACTGAAGAGAGTTCCTTCCTCAACAATGACATGTAATAGCCCTAAAAACGTAATGTTATCTTAAAGGAGGTAGATTTTGGAGAAACGACATCTTGACACACTCCCCCTCCATGAACTCAAACAGGCACCACCTTCGGTGTGCAAATAAAACGATGAAGAGCCGTTTGTTATAGTACGGTGTCTAATAAGAAATAGCAACAAAAGAGGGGCGCGTATACGGGATTCAAGGTAACGAAATACTAACCAGGTAATCTTTTTTACATCGAAGCATAACCTCACATCATTCCTCTACTCCGACGTGACCTTCGATATGGTTTTAGATATCGGCCATTCTTCCATATTCTTTTCCTAGTAATCTGGGACATGGAATGCTCATCTCTCTTGATTACCTTTTTGGGTAACCAGAGTGATGATGGTTGCCTAATAACTTAGTCCAGGAAGGACATCTTAGTTTATGATATGTTTGGCTAAGATCAAGATAAGATGTATTGTCTGTCGTGGAAATAAAAGAACGCTGGTGTCAATCCATTCACAAGTCGCATCTTCTTAAATACGCAGTGATCCTCTTTCTCTGATTTTCTAGTCGACCATTTCTAATCTAACCACAACCTACGCGTTACATACAGTTAGGATTCCTTTTATTTTACTCAGATTTGTTTTAATCTAAATCTTAACTCAGTACGTGACTAAATCTGACCTTAACTTTCTTAGACTGCGTGATCAATTATTGACGATTTTCCCGTATTTTGTAGCTGGCTCTGGCATTTGTCGCTCCTCTATTTCGTGATAAAACTAAACTGTTTAGCAAATGCTTTAAGTATTGTCTAGTTTAGGGCCATTTCGTATGTCTCGTCAGCTAACTCAAACGTTATCAAATCACTTCAAAGACCAGATATCATATATAAGTATAAAACAGAACAAAAATTGGTAAAACACTAATAAAGTACTGAAGGGTATACGAGATTAACTTTCTACATTAAACATCGAGATATCATGGCTGTGCCGCTTCCTATTTTTTTACATTCACTCGAATCAAATGACCGTGCTTTAAGTCATAAACCAAATCCTCCACACCCCGAGCAGGCAGCTGGAGTATTGTCAAGGAAAACACCCAGGGAAATAGAAACAGGCCTTTAGTACTCACCATACCTCTACATTCAATACGCGGTCGATGATTTGGTCATACCAAAACTATGTTCAACAGGATAATTAGTGTACTCTTGGATTACAAAATTCTCATAACATGAGATAGAATTGCAGCCATATATTCCACTTGGAGTGGCAATTCAGAACGAAGTACGCAAGACCAATGCTATTGCGGGACGATGTGAACGAAAAATTCCCTTGTCTTTCGGGTAAATATATATAATCTGTTACTAGTGAAGGGTCTGATATCATGTCATGCCACTGTATATTGTATTAATCCATCCTCGAACTAACTTAGTAATTTTTGGCACTTCAGTCAACTTCAAATACGGCGCTGGAAATTGGATTTACTGAGTTCCAATCACGCTGCCCTAAAACACTTCATGGGTGAGTGTGTATTAAGAGTGGTTTGTTGTTGTCACTATAAGAAAGAACTAAAAAACAGTTTATCCGCAATCAATTATGTCCTCCTAATATACCCTACAAGTCTATAACAAACTTCAATCGTTACTCTTCGTAATACGTAGGTAGACGGGATAGTCATCAAACTGATAACACGTCACACCTCTGGGGAGTCTTCACTTACAACATACAAATGTGGAATGTCTGAGGTATGGCATGTTAACAGTTGGAGAAAACGATGTTTGGATAACGAATTTTCTACCCCTCCAAAGAAAATCGCCAGCACTCCAACCTACGAATTTCTGCCAGGAGGTATAACCCTCTGAAGTATACGAAGTAGGAGTAGAGCGAGTGATTTACTGAAAGCTTACCAAAATTTTGACGCTGTTTTTCTCAACTTTAAAAGAAGTCGTCCAATGGGCAACTTATATCATTACTGCAGTCGGCATTTCAAGCACACTTTGTGCGTACTGTACGTGTCAGTATTACGGGTATAGGAAGAGGAAGTGAGACCAAAAACGGCTCGATGTCTTGGCTCAGTTTTGAGTCCGATATTCGTATCCCTACACGTTCTAAAAAACTTTGAAACTGTCCATGTCTCTAATAAATCGAAGAAATAACCTATTAAAACGCAGCCGGGTCAATGCAAACGCCAGACTCAGAACTCAGGTTCCCACAATGGTCAATAAACCCTGGAACATCCACTAACCGCCCCTTATTATTAGTAGGCAACTACTAATGGCGTCGAACCCATACTTGCAGTCTTCACAAGTATCTTGGGCAATAAGACATCATTTCGTAATTGTCCAATCCAAGAGAACTGTATTCGTTACCATGCCATTCCTAGTAATTCGGGCACTGTCCTGCAACTTGCGGTTTGGGCAATTTCAAAGTACTGGGGTACATTGCATTGAAGTTATGACATCTTTAGATGCCCAAATTAACAGCGCAATGGTAGCCACACAAACTTACAGACAGAGAATTCCACGGAGAGGAAACGTCATATAAAAATGCAGTCAAGATAGCCGGTACTAAATATGGCCCTCTTACATCTTGAGCTGATGGGCATGGTGTTCTTTGGAGCTTCGAAGCCTGTGCTTCATTGTCGGAACAGATTATTGATCTCTAAAAATGACTGGATCAAGCTTCCCATTGTTTCTTACAGCGAAAAAAAGTAGTCACGAGTACCCATCCCCATTAGTCAAAATAGCGAGGGAAGGTCAGCCATGCTACGTAACCCTATTTGATAAGTTTTGATTGATGGGGGCTGAAATGGCGTCCATTGAATGACGTCACTTTGAGACGAAAGATGCTCGATCCAGTGTTTTTTAGTGATCAGTGTGGAAAAGACGGGTAACAGGACGCGGATGGCCTGGGATGAGCAATATGGATATTACTGAGAACTGGTCTGTTGAGGACGTACGTTGTAGCAGTGGTCAAATGGCGCAAAGAAAAGCCCAATGCCACAGAGGCACAGAGCTCGAAAATGATGACGATACAACCACGACGGACCATTTAACAAACGATTTCGAGTTGGCATTTTTTTCTCCGAAATTACACGTAGACGTACACGTTAAACTCTACGGTTTATTTTCATTTCTCCTACATTCTGAGGCGCTAAACTCGTCCTGGTCAAACATGCCTACTGCAAGAAACAAGCGCATGGGCTAACTGTTTTTCAAAATTGTTACCAGAAATAAGCGACATCCACTCTAAGAAACGTAGGAAATCATTACTTGCGTACAATCGCCATCTGTGAGAATCCAGAAATACGCATGTGTGACCTCTTGTTGTGCTGAGCCTGCGACAAATGAACGTACGTGAAACCTGAGGCCTCTGCTGCTACCTCGAAGCTGCTATCATCACAACATCTGTACGAGTGCCTCTTACTTCGACATTAGGCTAAGTACTGGTACGTGTCCTTTTCCCCTTCTACTCTCTCCAGGTATTCCTTCTCAATTAAAATATCGATGCACTTCTGCAATATCAAAAGAAATATCAAGTGTTACTGCACGCGAAAACAAAACAAAACTTTAACATACATTGACAAAAGCCCGACTGTCTGGCATATAATTGCCGGTTGTACAAGTCACTTCAAACCCATTTGGTTCCCACACCAGCATACACTTCATCCAATTAGTCATTGCTTAGTTATTCTTCGAATTTCTTCTATAACCAGGTTTAAAGTCTTAACAAGAGTGTTTTCACTACAGACCCGCTCTTTGCATGAAGCAAATTGACGAGAGGGCAAACACGTCTTTTGGCGTTGACACATTATCAATCTGCATTTAAAGGCCACTTATCTATTCCTGATGCCAACCTTCCGTTTAAACATGACTTGGATATTACAAAACTACATGAGGTATTTGTTCGCAATGGCAGAAGAAGGTGTCCGTTATCATCTTTATGGGGTTTTTTTCTCTGGAACTTGAATAGATGACGTACGAATAGCACTCTTGTGGCATGAGTATGCAAACAGTGTGCGTCTGTTCAGTTAAATCTTGATAAACGGGTAAGGAAGCCTATTCCGCACCTGACGTTAACTAGAAGCCCAATGTGAAGGGGAGAAGTAGACACTCGGGTGGAATCCTTACTTTCACTCGTAGGGCAGCTACAGTAAATTGGCGGGCATTTGTTAGAATTGAATCGTTGGTAAAAATGTGAGAGAAGCAAATAAAAGGAAAATAAACAAACTTTAAAGTGAAGAGTGTAAAGCGATAAGTCCGCAGAAACTCAAAGCATACGATTTAAAAGAAGTTACTGAAAAGCCAATTAATGCAGAGAAGGGATTTTCACGATTTCCTCTCACAGGATAGGAGTGACATGCAATAGTGCATATTGATGGAATCTCCGTCGATATGAGAGCTTCACTGTTCGATCGGCTGAGCGACCTACGTAGTGGATTGGAGTGAAAGAGGCTGAGTAGACCACAGTCACCTGTAACCTTCACGTGTTCTTCAAAGCAAACTAGGCGTGACACAAGTGTGACAAGGCTGGACTATTCAAACAAAGGTACAATTCATCCGACGGGCTTCTTGAGTTTCCGTCTGCACCATTTCCTCAACATGGACTGGGTGGGCCCCGTGAATATGGTAATGAGCAGTTGTCAAAGCTTGGTTACGTTAGAATTGAACCCGGGTCGGTGGTTTTCAAAGCAAGCCTTGGCGACCACACAGCCACAGGCTCCAACAATAGTGAACAACTGGATAAGTAAAGAAGGCAATAAGGACAAAGGGCAGACGGGAGCATTAACGCCCGAGATAATAACGTATGAACCATGAACTGATCATTTACAGTAAACATAACGTTACATTTGAACCGAGAAGTTACATACCTTTATAGCCGGAATTCGAGGCTTAAATCTTGACGAGAGCTGTGTAAGAACCTCAGTCAGTAAACCTTGATGTTTCATAATCTTACGCA
>JAAAKL020007393.1:0-16931 GCA_010016065.2 Carybdea cf. marsupialis auct. non (Linnaeus, 1758) | reverse complement strand
GTTTCTTTAATCTTTCTGGTTGTGTGTGGCATGACAAATATCTACCATCAATGGCAACAACTGGGTCGACAAACGTCAGAATATTTAATAAATTTTATATCGTAGCTCTTGCATCATAACGTAAATGAGGTACATCTTAACATTAAACAAGTGATTGAAAAACTTTCCAAACGGATGACGCACATTCTTATGTAACTAACTTTCAAAGCATAGAATTCCTTTTCTCACGCATAGTGAGGGATGCCTCGATTTCTTTACCTTCTAAGGCAAAACAGTCATACTCTTGCTAATCTTGCTGATTACTATATTATACGTCTATTTGATTTAAGAAGTAACAAGTAAACTTCGTGCCTTAAGTAAAATGTTCAACACACTGCCGATTATACATTACTTGCATCGTGAAAGGGTTCCACAAATGCTAGTATACGCAATGAAGCTACGTATCTCTATTAGTCATGACCCTTAATATCGAGAAAGCAGAAAACGGCAGTGAGCAAATACATATTGAGCTCTTGCAATGAGAGCATAGCTGTATGTTAGAACAAGAGTTAGGATTAACGTTCGTTCGACGTCTTTAACATACACTTAAAGTGACTATCATTCTGCCAATATATGAAGCGTCACATCTTTGCACCAACGACCTTGTACATTCAACCTGTAATCAGCATCTGTCAAGTGTTTCAAAACATGAGGCTATCTTGTTGCGATAGAAGATTTCACATTTAATACTACGGCAACTCTTTCTACACTTACTGCGCACTTTCCTGGGAAATGGTAGGAACTGAGGAGGTAGCCATAGTCACATGCAAGCCCTTCCATAACAAATTTGCTGTGCAGTGAACCTTCACTTTACGTTAAGAATAGCAGGAGCCATTCTTTGATGACTCTATTGTTTATCTAGCATTATGTTAGGGTAATATTTACAGCATCTTTTATTATTCACTTTAAAAGAACTAGTTAGTGAGACGTCGGAGGTAATACGCTCTTTGTGACTTAAAAGCAATGTCGTGTAGCGCATCGAAACATATGGTTATGCTTGATTTATTAGCGTTGCTCTACTAGCGTCAGCAACAGATTCAATGCACGACATTAAACTATCAGAGGACGACAAAAGCATGCAGCAGGGCATTAAGTTACGTTTCTACTCATCAGTGCATCTGTTTTGTAAAGACGAGACGGTGGACAAAAGCATATATCATATCTGTAAGTTAGTGTAGTGAACCTTGATGTCCTATCATACATTTGGAAGCATTGGGAAAGAGGCTTTACAAATCCCATAGTGAGGTTGGTTTTTGAAGATATGAAAATACAACTTAACTTGATCGTATAGAATTCGAGTAGTTGAGCAGAGCCTTTTGGTCACTAGTTTATTTAGAATTTCATCCACTGCTTTGAGGTAGGATCGGTGTAAATTTTATCTATTGCAACTGGATATAACAAGTGAGTTATTGCATGATTACCAAACAAGGCATGTGGTATCTGAAATAAGGATGCTTTTGTGAATAGAGAAGAAGCTAAGGTGTACAAGAACTGAGAGAGTAAAAAATGCTTGGGAGAAAATGAGGAAATCTGAATATAGACAAATATAAGCCCAGGGACGATATAAGCCTACGGGTAAGAGTGTGAAAGCCCACTGGTAGGAGTGTGTAAGCCAGCCAGTAGGAGTGTGTAAGCACACTTTGGGAGGCTTGGGCTATTTCTCGGGCCAACTACTGCAGCTCTCGCTTCCCGAAAACTGACGGTATTATTCTCCGTATAAAAATGATTTGCAAGGGTACTATCCCTATCGGCGTTGCGCCAACGGCAACGGAGGTCATTTTTGAAAGATGATAAAAATGAATGATTTCCCGTGCCTAATCAGACACCCAGCATCTGCTGTACTTGAACACCGTTTGACCACTGATCTCCAGAAAATACAGGATCGAGCATCTTCCATCTCAAATCGAGGTCAGTCATTGGATGGTATTTTAGTCTCCATCAAACAAAGCTTATAAACACTACTGCTTATCTTCCCACATAATATCAGATTTTGGGGGCTAGTATTCGTGACCACGCATTTTTTACTGTTCAAAAAAACGGAAAGCTCGATCCGGACTTTCTTAGAGACCAATGGCCAGGGAGTATTGCATCTCATTACAAGATTCAACAGCAACATGGGCATCCGCTTCCTTAGAAATAACTTCCAGCCTTTGAGGCACGTTATGAAGTTAGAGGCTTGGCAAGGAGGACTTCTTCGTCGATTTTCTAAACAAAACAAAATCTATAAAGAGGTGAGTGGAAGTGGCCACGCTTTTTGGAGTTTTAGACATCTATGGGGACTCTAACATCGTGGGCATCCGCTTCCTTAAAAATAACTTCCCGTCTTTGAGGCACGTTTCGAAGTTAGAGGCTTGGGATGGAGGACTTCTTCGTCGATTTTCAAAACAAAACAAAATCTATAAAGAGGTGAGTGGAAGTGGCCACACTTCTTGGAGGTTTAGACCTCCCTCGGGACTATATCCTCATGGGCATCCGCTTCCTTAGAAATAACCTCCCCTCTTTGTGGCACGTTGTGAAGTTACAGGCTTGGTAAGGAGGAATTTTTCGTCGATTTTCAAAACAATATATTTAATATAGAGGTGTGTGGAAGTGGCCATACTCTTTAATGATTTTGATCTCGTTTACATCCGCTTCCTTACAATTAACTTCCCGTCTTTGTGGCACGTTGTGAAGTTACAGGCTTGGTAAGGAGGAATTCTTCGTCGATTTTCAAAACAATATATTATATGTAAAGAGGGTGTATAAAAAGACAATTAATAGCTCTGTTATGGTGAGGGTTAGGGGTTTAAGTTATACTATATTCATTTATGTTTACTGGTGAGGGAGAGGCATCCCTTAGTTACCTTTACATGCTAAAATAAACGATCAATAACGAGAGTCAATGATCAATCCAATAACAAGAGTTTAAAAGGCGTTACGTCATTAGTGCCTACCTTGTGACTGATTAAAGTCTGGTGAAAAGTTTTCTTTACCTTTCTCCATCTTCTATCTTGATTCACATCATAATTTTTGTCTTGCGTAGTTAGCACATGAGAATCAGACCCTGGGTCAGGGTCATCTGTATCATCTTGGTCGCCCCAGCCTTCATGTTGGGTTGATGACGTCGGGTATTCTGATAGGGAGTCTCCCTTTGTCATTCTAGATTCCTCTAATTCAATTCTGTCATCCAAAACAAAATTTTCCGTTTCAGAATAAGAGGAAGACAATTCAAAATTTCTTACACCAACCAAAGGCAAATCAGGTAGAATAATGGGCGTCGTCTCTTCAGAAGAATAAGATCGGTTGGCACTCATTTTGATGACTTTACATAGACGACGTGAACACAAACTTTAGGAAGCACGTCTACACTGTACGACAGCTGATTATGACATTTTAAGGGCATGCAATCGCAAAGAGGCTATACACAGTGTGAATATTCTAGCTAAAGAATAAACAGGGAGGAGACAGGAATTCACTTTTCGATTCAAGTGGATAGATAATACATGCTATCGACACATCGCAGAAACAAGGAAAATATTATCAATTTGACTATGACGTAACAATTGAATGCGTTTTTATTGAATACAAGTGCAATTCCACTTCTTAGACTAAGTTGATCAGTTTGGTTCAATAGTGCCCGACAAGACATGCATGTCCCGCAACAATTAAGAATAATTCTACCAAAACTCTACATTTCTAATAAAAACTACCCTAACTGGCGTTTATAAACATCAAAAAACCTAATTAAAAATCCCCAAACAAGAACTCACATCTCAAAATCTATAACAATGGGATTACAAAATTATCGTAATCAGTGAGTGATAAGAGGTTCATGATCTTTTAAAGACACACAAATTTCTTGGCGTATTGTGCAAAATGGGGCACAAAAACCGGTTTTATGCCTTTCTAAAACCTTGACAGATATGTCCCGTTGCATATTTGAGTCGATGGATGAGTTAGAGAATCCTAGGGAAAACTCCACATCCGTTGGGACATATATATCCCGTCGGAACATAAATATTGTCATTTTTGTCTATCAGGGTCAATGTGAACGAGGTATGCTAACAACATTTTGTATCCTCTCTATTCTTACCATCAAATTTAACGTTTCTCCTTTACAGTAGACAGTTGAAATTTATTTGATTCAAATTTAGAACACATCTATTGAAAACGTTTTCATCAAAATACTGCCGCTTCATGACAGGCATGTTAAGAGAACAAATGAGAAAGTTGCATACATTTAAGGGGGTGAATTTAGAAGCAAATGTTAGCTTGGGTTGGCTTCAAAAACCTCGTACCCTTGCAAAATATGATCAGATGATATAACTTTTGTCTGATTTGACGCTCTTGTTTCTTTTATACATGTTTCTTGGATTACAAACACGTGCTATAAAACCAACCAAATATACTTTACTCAATGACAGTGTTGACACACTATCCTATTGATCATAACCAGTATTATTGTGTTAGATACATGCAATCACTAATTGATAGATGATAAGTACATTTTGCAGGTTGTGGCATTCTACAAGAAGAAGCCCCTTGATAAAAGGATCAGTGTCGAGCTTATAATGCCTGGAAATGTTATTTGAACATAAACAAGTTGTGGTACGACCTTTGAATAGTATAACAGTCACTGTAAAATATACCAGTATTCTCACTTTCTCATCTCATATTCGAGTAGATGAAAATGATGTTAGTACCTACGATTCTTCTTCTACTTTTCAACTACTCACTGGCACAGGTAAACATAATACGTAACTCTTGCTCCGATTGGGGAATGTTTCGGCTTATAAGCGCTCATCTGAGAGTAACATTAAATCCCCTTGAGTCTGCAATGATAACTAATGACTTTGACTGCATTAGGAATTGTATGAAGCATCCCAAATGCAAAGCATTGAATGTTTTGCCTGATTTAAATGGAAAGCTCATATGTGATTTGTTCGACAAGGATCAACGAGGAAACGGAATATCTTACAAAATTGAGAAAAATGTGAGATATTATGACAGTGGGTCACTTGAAGAGCAGGTATGTATGTAGAATTTGATGTTAATGTGGTGTCACTTAAAGTCCTCACACCTCCCCTTGTGACTAAATGAAGAGAAATATTATCCCTCCTATTACTGTCTTCAGGAAATATTCCTTTAAAAAAGTCTGTCATGCAAGTTACACCGACTAACGTAGAAGGTTTTCCATAGCATTTAGAAATACATGACGACTTTGCTAATGATATGAAGTTTAAAGGCAGAGATGGCTGAGTTTCGAGATCAGCTAACTCACAATTTAAGGATTGTTAAGTTTTTAGTACTACTTCTTTTGTAGTATCCTTAAGGAAGATATGTTGTGCTTCACTGTACCATACTGTAAAAGTGGCATGTGGTTATGGCGCCAAAAGCAAGTAAGCACCCTCACTGCGCCTGCTATGTGTCAACAATGCCCGGCAGCGGATCAGAAGAACAATATTAATAATAGGCCAGAGGTGCGCCGTATATTCTGATTGTAAGGCGCATTTGAGTAAAAAGGGAATACAGTATACTTTAAGTTCCTTTATATACAAAGGATCGAAGGATCCTTATTTATAAAGAGATTCTATAGTTAGTATTGGGAGGTGCGTTAGCACAGTCGGTAGAGAGCTGGTCTAGGAAACACAGGTTTGGTGATAATCGTCCACTCGAGGTCATCAATTTCAAAATTCTTACTGCGGACTCAGTAGGAAAATATGGTTTGGGATTTGTGATCCTCTGTTACATCACACAATCTACCTTCTTGGAACAGTAAAGAACCACTTTGATCTTATAATTAATATAAATAGATTAAGAAAAAAACAAACCAACACAATGAAAAATATATATTTATAAATAAGCTTGCAGTAACAGGAATTAAGGGGTTCATTCTCCCATGTAGTAGTCAAAATTTGTGATGGAGCATTGTAACTGAAATTTTGTCATTTGTCCTATTTTGCAAACCCTATTATCTATCCTTTACCTCCAAGATTGTATTTTAAAGCGTAGTCACCCAAACTACTCTTGGTACTGACCAATTTGTAGCTTCAAATCATATATTTTGCCAGGATTGTACCGTATTACGATATCTTAAGTATGAATTTACGAAGGCAAAAGTTCACAATATGCAACTGGTTATGAGCCCCCCTTTTCTCCTCTTTCCAATAGTTTGGGTCATTCTGTGGATATTTGTATAATAAAAGTTCCGTAAGCAACACTCTCCTTAGAGATAGGGAAGTTTTAACATTGTTTACAAGCAACACGGCTTTTTTGCCTTGGATTCTATTCTAATCAAGATGAGGATTGTATTCTATGTTAGTTGATTGTCAGTTGCAACAACTTCTTGTATCTTCCATCAAAAAGAACACAATAATGGCTACAATTTTTCGCTATTACATTAAATTTTATAGCGTTGTCTTGGCGTAACATCATTATCTACTTGAAACATACCTTGTTGAACAAAGAGTGAAGAAAAATGCCAGAAATCGCATTGAGGGATAAGCTACAGAGTGCAAATTTTGCTCAATATTTGAGAAGCCTGCAACTTTGGGATACATTTGTGAAAAATTAGTCTAAATTTCTAAATAATTCCTCGTGGCCTGGTTTGATGCTGGATCTGGTGTTGTAGCCAAGTGGAACAATTATCACAGATACTTGTCATAAGTATCGGTGAACACATGCTGTGATTTTTACAACAGTTTTAGTTTTTCACTAAGGCCTTACCTAAACAAACGTTTTGGAATGAAAAGAAATTTACTGGTTTCAACTTGCTTTACAATATGATACTATGCATGTCGTTTGTCCAATCACTGTTCCATTTTTAGCAGCTGATAGTAGCACTCCGATAAGTTTCCAGTACCATTTCTAATTTTCAGCATTTTGCTTACTGTTGTATGTTGCCCCACCCCGTTTTTTATAGCCTGTGAAGTAATACTCCGTCTCTCCGACTTAGCTATGTGGTTCCCGGATGACAGGTCAATCTATTCATTATATCATATTCTTGACTGTCTCATAACCTTGACGTCTGGTGACTCATCAATTGAAGAGAGTTACGTTAAGCGCAGAATACAAATACTGCAATTGCTTTGCACAAGGGGCTTATGGAAAGACTGATCCGCTTTGTTTATAGTGTATGGTCACCATCGTGCAATTAAGCACGTACTTTTACAGTGTCACATACTTCCCAATAGCAAGTTAACAGGAAAGTACTGGATGAACACCAACGGATCATGTCGTAAGATCTGAAAGAAGGAAACATAGGAGTAGATCAAGACAAGACATAGAGCTAGCAATACATGTGGTTTACTGTTACCTGATTACCGAGTATAGCATGTGAAGTAACACTTCATCTCTCCGACTTAGCTATGTGGTTCCCGGATGACAGGTCAATCAATTCATTACATCATATCATCGGCTTTAAGTTGTTTTGGAGCGCAATTTTTATATCGTAAATCTTAGGGTGGCACAGGCCAGCCATTCAGTTCCTCAATAGAGAAACAGATTATGCCATATTTACTTAAAAGCATGGCAATTGTTCTCAAAAGTTAAAGCAATTCGCTGCAAACGGAAATTACACTATAATAATTGCTTAACTTTGACGTTAAAAGCAGAAGATAAATCTTATAAAAAGATGCCTTTTTATCCCGTTGGTGAGAAACTTTTCTTTTCTTTAGCATATATACTCATAGTCAAAGATTTAAACCTACTCCTATACAACATTTGCAGAGTTCAAGCTTCATATTATAAAAATATGAACAAGGGGCATGGCTGGTCCTGGGTCTCCTTAGCTCTCTGCCTGTTATCAAAAGATAAATCAGTTGAGCTGATATCTAGGGTCAATAACTTACACATTCAACTAGGTTTTTTGGTTAGATAAAGTTGAGGTTACACCCTACGTTTTGTCAGGTAGATCAAGGGCCTATACAAGCACATGACTAACCCAAGATTAATCGTACGTGTCATTAAGCTCCATGAGACGTTCTACGATCTGGGAGCACAAAGCACAGTTTTGGATTTCATTTTGTTATAAAGAGCTTGTTCTTCAAGACCGTATTTAAGTTGGCGACACAAGCAATAACCTCAATCCTATGGGCTGTATTCACCCGCATAATATTGCAGCCATGCATGGAAAAGAAAATTATAGAATCATTATGCAGCTGGTTTGTTTGTCATCCAAAATGTTGACAATATCAGGAGTGTGTGCGTAAAAAGCACAGAGTTCTCCTTTAAAAGGGCTATAATGTGTCCTTATAAGATGATTCTATTAGCAATGGTGCCTCTGCTTCAATAAAAGCTATGTTTTGCATCGCCACTCTTAAAACTGTTGAGCCACTGCCAAAACACAAAAAATCGGGAGTAAACATGCTGCAACGTCACAGACGTTCTACACTATCAGCCCGGTTGGTGCTTAAACCAGTAACGGAAACCAAGTTCCTGAGCAATTGGCCTTACGTCCTACCAACTGTGAATCGTCTCAACATATTTCATCACGTACTTAATTGATGCCGAAAATTTAATGGGTTGTCGTCACTCCGCAAAGTTCAAACACGTCCCAATCTCATGAGGTTGTAATTGTAGGCATCGGGCAGGTAGGGAATACAAAGATATACCTTGTAAATTGTGAAGTCGACTAGTAGTATGCGAAGTGTGCGAAGTGTACGAAGTGGAAAAGTGCATTTACTTTTCATTATTTATTAAGAATAGATGGCACCTGCCTCCATTGTTTCCTAGTAGACAAAACAGATCACCTTTTCATACAAGTGAGCAAGGGAACAGCAATAAACAGAATTATTATTTAAAACGATTGAATAGGTATTAGAGAAGAGGAATAGTTTGTCACCAACACTTCTTTGATATATTCCGGATCCTGAATTCAGATTACAAAGCTTTGACTATCATGCCATGGGATGGACTCGATCACACAGAGGACTTCTCAGATCCTGCATGCGGCAGATCCCACCCTCTATCCTAGTCAAAAGGCCGAATAATAAGGGTAAGCTACTTCTATCCCTGATCAAATGTCAGCCACTTGTCCTAGCATTTTACTTACCTCGTAGTCAAGTCGAGTGAACCTTGGCACCATTCCCTTGAATAGAATCCCGGTGGAATTTATGCCGTGGTGCAAGTCAAAAGCCGCTAGAACACCGTATAATGAATGTTTCAACGACTATGGACATAGACGACGCTTTGCATAGCATCCTATGTAGCGTTGTAAACTTTTCATTTGTTTCGCTGTACGTTTATTCTCATAAACATAGAAATACAAACTATGGAAGCTGGAAAGTTTCCATTTAACATCCAAATGCTCGATCAGAACAACAGTTGAAACTTTACCATGACAAAAACAAAGAGCAGTGTATTAACTACATCTGTAGTTTCATGTTAAATGTACATCAATCATTAGAAAACTAAAGTCATTATTTACATGGAAGTTGTTATTTTATAGATGATAGATTTCTAGTTCTTACATGAACTTTTTCACTGGGAGGAAACCCCAATATCGATACATGTATTTGTTTCGTTTTTTGATTGACTGTATAATTACTTCGAACCTTCCAGATATCTTCTCTGCAACATACCTTAAACCAACATATCTCTGCAACATACCTTAAACCAACATATCTCTGCAACATACCTTAAACCAACATATCTCTGCGACATACCATACACCACATCAACTACTTGCCGGCACAAAAGACTTCTTAATTTTTTTCCGTCTCCTCCCACTTACCAAAAACACACACAACTAGGTACAAATATAATTATCGCCACTTGTTTTATTACTACTGACTTCACCTCAGCAAAGAATGTTGAAAATGTTTTACCAAACTATCTCATTCAACAAGGAAGCATACATATTTCTACAATTTCACTTGTGTCTTTCCTTTTCGTCACTCATACCCCACCCGTTTTAGAAGCCTTTTTATTGTGACCCACACTATTGATTCCTTATGTATTTTTTAAACATTGCACTTATATGATCTTTATTGCTAGAATGACATTCAAGAGCATTCCACAAGAGGAAAACTATCCTCACCCCTTTTGTGTTTCTCTGAAGCAAACAAATAAAAACTTATAAAAAGTTTAAAAAGTTATTACGTAAATTTCTTTCTCACCTATTCTCCAATAATCTGGCTACGTTTATCACTTAACACAAGAACTGCTGAGTGCTATGTTCAGCACACCTTTCTACGCAGTATGTTTTTTGCTTGCCAAAGTATACGTTGCAGATACACATTTACCATTCTACTGACTTTGTGAAGAGTTTCCTCTTCATTAGCAGGGAATACATCTCTCTGCACCGTGGAAATAGTCACGTATGCTTTGGTAGGTGTCTTGATATCTATGCTTTCTTTCTTTCTTTCTTGTCGTCATAACTGTTTCTGATTATTAATATAATTCCTCAAAGCTGATATAGTTACCTCTGTTTTCTATATCGTTTGCTGCTTCTTATTGGTTTTCATCAATTTGTACCAACTGAGGTTTCCTCTGATTCCTGGCAGTTCACAGTCCGACCCAATGAAGATTATATGTCGGTACGTGAGGACGTCACGGTTAGTCGAACCATCTGTATCCGTTCTGACTGGCAGGGTATCCGTCAAACATCGTTTCCACATGTCTTTAAAATAACGTGTAGAGGAAGAAGGATGAGGTAAGTTCTTCAACAAAAACTTTGAAAATGTGATACGAGTTTGGCATTTCCATACTACCTCTTGTATGGAGTTCTCTTCTCGAAGTGGCGAACAGTCGGTTTGCCCAAATTATTCCATGGTAAAACTAGGGCCTTGCAAATTTCCATCTTTTACCAACAAGAATGTTGGAAACTATTCTCTTGACGAATTTCTTTTTTCTTCCAGAAAACAATGAACGTTATTAAGGGTTAACGTCCCTGCATTGTCTGTAAATCTAATCTTATTCAGACAGTGTCTTTGGTCTGTTAGTGTTGTCTACAATCATACTAACATCTCAGATTTGCACTTTACTTTGGAAAATTTAATACAACTTGAGATACCATAAAAAAGCAATGGCGTAACCACCAGAAGAGTATCGGGGGCGGGGGATGACACACATAAAGTCTAGTATGCCTGTTTTCCGTGAAAATTGAACAGCAATTCTAAAATACTAACAAACTCAAAATTATTGGAGGGGCACGTCCCCCCCTGTCAACCCGGTAGCTACGCCAATGGTAAAAGGTGCCTAGTACCTTCTAACCCCTCTGCTTTCATGAGCAATAACTAGTCTAGCTCATTAACTACTTTTGGTGCGTTTTTTCAATTTAGTTGATTTTCCTATTGTAGTTCTTATGAAGATCCTATTAAGGAAGAATATCCTTTGCAGTTTTTCTCAATACTTTTCATCTAGGGATTCTACTTCTTTAGTAACAAACCTGATAAGAACACGGGCTGGCATACGCGTTATCACCACTGATCTCTAAAAAAGACTGGATCGAGCTTCCCATTGTTTCCTACTACAAAAAAGTGTAGTCACGAGTACTGGCCCCCATTAGTTAAAATAGCGCCGTGCTGCAAAACATTGTTTATAAGCTTTGTGTGATGGGGACTGAAATGGCGTTAAACGACTGACCTCACTTTCAGACGGAAGATGCTCGATCCAGTGTTTTTTAGAGATCAGTGGTTATCACCCGGATAAAATGGCCTTCGATTACAGTGCCTCTCATTGAGCACCTTGAGGGTAGGGGTGAGCGGAAAATGCCATTTAAAGAAGATGCAATTAACTGCATTAACCACATTATCAATTGAACTTTTATATTGTGAATAAATCGTAGTGAACTGTTATTTAGAAATAAGAGCAGTTGATCTACAGTTTAAACGATAGAAATATCAAAGCAAGCTTTTGTTATTTGTCAATAAATCCTATCGTTGAGAGCTTGAACCAGTGTGTTTTCCCAATTTGAAATCCGTTCGTCCGAGGATGGCAAAAGAATACACCGAAAGCTTATAAGACCATGTCTGTTTATGTTCGGTATACGCGCAGTTTGCTAGGCACTTATCTTTATTTTAAGAAGAAGCTGATCCTCGACCCAAATTTATTTCTTCTTGGGAAAAGAAGTCCATGCTATGTATTGAAAGGTAGAGTGGGTCCAGCTGGGAGTTGTAATAACCGAAGGGTAATTATGCATTACTATAAGTCGTTTGGTCTTGATTTAGGTATCGCTTTACATGGTGAGAAACACAACAGGCAATCCCTCGTCGATTGTCCTGGGAACAGTAGTTGCGTTTCGATACCTTAAAGATTGGAGTAAGGATTTATGTTGTGGGTTTGCCTTTAAATACTTCGGAAGATAGACACAATAAAGGTATGCTGGAAAAAGAGTACCAGCAGTTAGCAGTATCAGAGGGGGCATTGTTTATCATTATGAAGCATATTTAGTACCCCTTTACGTAAATGCTAAGGTTTTTACGTGGCACTTATTGATCTTGAGGGGGGAATGCCATTGGTGCCCAAATCTTGATACATTTGCTATGGGAGCCTTCTTTGTATTTAGGTGTTAAGTCCTTCCGTAATGATTGATGTGTTTGTTCCGTAATTACCCTTCTGTTGCAACTAATGTTTCCTTCGTTAAATGTTGCTTTGTCTGTAGTCAATGTATAAACGTTTGCTGTAGTTTAGTTTGCGTAGACGACTGCAGGTAAAGCTGAATGCCAACAGTCACGCAGAAATGTAATGGAATTGATATTTGAACATGGACAGTCGAAATAGATACTTCTAGTGTCATCTTTGGATTCTGTCCTAAAACAGAGCGCCTATTACACATTATTGTGTCGCAGGCTCTATTTTTGACAAATCAAACACAAATATATAATAAACAGCTCGGGTCCAACACGTCTAGAGATGATATGAATCTTATTAGTTGATATGGGAAGTTGTTTTAAGAAATGTGTATATTTTTTTTGTCAGATTGGCCGCACTTGCAGAAATAAATTACAAAACCCATGTCAAAGTTCCAGATGCGTGGATACATGTAATTCTGCGGGTTACTCATGTATAGAATATGAAGGTGAGTTGTTTTCTATAACTAATATTACAAACATCATTAATTAAAGATCTTATCATAAATCTCTATATCAATTCTATTTAAAGCAACTATAGATCAAAGAGTATTGCCATACAACTCATTTATCCGAACTTGTCACTTTTTTGAGGCCAAAGTTTGTAGTTTTCATCTTAGCGGCTCTCTTACAAAGACAATATCTCTTGACGTCTTCTTAGACTGATTAACTCCATGTACAATTTCTATTTGATTCATACTATCACCTTCAATGCAAAGGTGTAATTTCAACAACTATTTAAAATTAATATCTATGGTTACATAACATGAATAAAACATTATCTGTCATTTTCTGTGACGGTTAAAAGTTTTGGAGAGGATTCTGAAAAATATGGTTAGAGTAATGACAAGTATGCAGAGGGATACCAGGGAGTGCTGTACATCCTTTGAATGCAAAATATTACAAAAGAAAGTGATAAATAGATGAATAATACGGAAAGGACCCAAAACAACTAAGCCATGCCTGATACAGTTCCGGATCAAAGAGATACAAAGACTGACGTTAAAATATATGGAATGATAATGATCATAATGAACATAATAATGATTATGATAATGATAATGATAATGATGATAATGATAATGATGATAATGATAATGATAATGATAATGAGCATGATAATGAGCATGATAATGATAATGATCATGATCATGATCATGATCATGATCCTACTCCTAAGGCGATTTCAGGAGTAGTGGAATAAGCTATCGTTTTACCTTTTATTGTCTGTCACTAGGATAGTATGTAGTGAACTGACTTGAGTTTACTTGAGTAAGGGTATCCGAACGGATGCTCCCCCCTTGTCTGTACTACAATGGTCAGTTGTTGATTCGCTTATAGCCTGTCATGTTCTTGGATTACTCGTCATCGTACAAAGCATTATCACCAAATAACAATATCTTTGTCCCCTTCTTCACAACTTTTCTTCTCTGGAAGGGTACTCTCAAGTTGATCCGCATATTCAGTAAATTTAGGCCGAAGAAAGGATAACTTTACGAGTCAAGTTTGAAGAGATCCCAGAGAAAGTAAAATGAAACCAACTGGATTCGTACCCAGTACCCACGCAGAGAGTGTGGCGGTCGCGTTATTATGTAGCAACTGACATATGGTGACCCGGTGATAACATAGTTTTCTTTGCTCTCCATATTGGCTCACAATAATTCACAGGTGGAAACTTTATGTATTTTACCTTGCAACCTGTTATGATGTGATGCTACAAGAACGTTGCTAATAGTGTTGTGAAGGGTGGCTCAGAAACAGTAACACTCTCAAGATATTTTCTCCATATATAATGTCACACAATTTAAATTCAACTACAATTTTCACTTAACTTCAATTCACTTCATATCACACGACCTTCACTATATGACATGAACAACTTTTTATAGGAAACAATGAATCAGGAAAATGAATGTGTCGTCGTGATCGAAGGAAAATCAAGAGATAAAAATACTATATATTTTGCATGCAAGGAACACGTAAAGGAAATCATTAAGGACTTAAGACATGAGTAACAGATTGAAAACGAGGTTATGACGTTAAAAGTTTCTAATTCGCAAATATTGCCAGACATTACTAGTACAATCATCTGATTGCTCAATTGACACCCACAATGATTTATGGCATATATTTTATATATAAAACAATAACCATCTCTTTCTGACTGACAAAATTTACCTTCGCATTCCCCCGTCTCGCTCCCGTATAATCTTCCAAGAATACGTTCCTGTTCCCTATATAATGATTTCTATTAATCAAATATTGTTCATCATTCGTTTCATTTTCATCAGGGACATCCTGTAAAAATATCAAGCAGAACTTTCGGAATGTTCCTCTCGCGTCTCGTTTCTACCAAATAAATACGTCAACAGGTACAATGAAAGTTTATTGTGATATGACGACACTCAATGGTAAGTTGATTCAAAATATTCTATCTTATCATTAAGGTATTATAGTTAAGGTGGGATATTAAACGTATCCGCCTGTCGTGTTCTAGGGACGTATGGATAGCAACGTCTTTTTTCTTCCAACTCACAAAGAAGGCATAATCTGCGCATATTTCTTCAACACTAAAGAAATCAGACACCATGGTTTTACTCAACGCAGCTTTGTTGACTCGGTAGTATTTTTATGGTTATCGTTCGCCTGCCCTCTAAATCTTTGTTGTCAAGTAACGAGCGTACATTTCATGATCAAAAAAATCACTCCATAGCTTTTTTCTTTCAGGCTGCCTAACTTTTCTTTCACTATTATCCAGACGAAAAGTATCCCCATAGGAACACCTGCGCATAGAGTTTAGCTATAAACTCTCTGAGAGCATTCTCTGCTTGTTTGTCGTAGTTAGTTTTCCATCGCCACGAAGCCTTTATGGCGACCAAGACAACCTCCACAAAAAGCCAGCAAAAAATAATTGTTCAGAACAAAATCCACTTTCTTAAGTTCCTCCCGGTGCTGAGCTAGCTAAATGTAGGTAGATAGCTTTTCCAGGTATTATTTCCAAGTATCCTTTCCCTAGTCAAGTTGTTGAATAACTTTTTGTTTAATAGATCAACTCTGAAGCCCTTCATCATTTATTTTGATTCATCTACCTTCACAACTATTCTAGGGGTACTAGAGGTATGTATTTTTTAACAACAACTACTGGCGATTTTTTAATCGCCCTTACTTAGTTTAGCGTCTTCCGGGGAGTAACTGAGCGGCAGCTGTTCACAGACAACTATACATTATACGCTAATCAACAAAGCTCCATATTTTTTAAGAAGCTATGATGAAAGACATCAATATCCTAAAATAATATCTATTGTAACTTGTTTCCTCCGTTAATACAAAACAATGGGTTACGGCGCTTCGATAATCTCATGACCACACCCTTAGCGGTAAATATTTCTAAAAAAAAATATTTTTTTTGAAAATAACATAAAGATTAGGAAGAGTCAGTAGTTTCATGCCCTTACTTGTGTGCATTCTCAAATGATAGAAAAAATAAATCTGCTCTGGAAAATCAACCTACCTGTCTTAATAAGGTTGAAAATAAGAACAAGTCGACAAACAAGTAATTGATATCAACGATTTTAAACCAATCCTTAACATTTTAAATATAAATATTATGTTTATTTACCTGTTGAAAAGCGCTTATATATTTTAATGATTTTAATTACTACTGTGAAATTTATAAAGTTTTCAACGGATAAAAATCATTAAAATAAAGGATTGATAGATTTAAATATTGTTTAACTTACTTTTTAAAAAGAAAAAAGCTTTTCTTCAAATGTTTCAGGTACTGTTTTACACAGCATAGATATAGAGATTTTTGCATTGATGAATGCAGCCCTTTGAATTAAAGAAGATTACAGTCGGCAAGTATAGCCGACCTCCGCCGGCGTGAAGCTATTTGAGGTTGGCAAAAGCACTTTTTCTGCGACATTTGGAGGAATTTTTTGAGTGTGCCGAAGGGCCCGAAAGGGTCAACAAATTGTTGCATTTTATAGATTTTTGCTGGCCGCCAACAATTCATGTTAGGCCAGTTTGGTGCAATTTGTATGTAATGGAGGGAGGGGCTCGCTGCGGCATCCGCTATATTAGAAATTTATTCTTCTGTTCAAATTACAGCTCCATAATAGATCATGATTTTTTGAGAATTTTAAGAGAAAAAGGAAATCTTATCAAGGACACATGCAATAACGTTCCTTTGTTCAAAATAATTTATTTTTTGTCTGAGAACGTGTCAAGTCAAGTCAAGTCATTCCCGTAGTCCTGGAACCGCTGGGGCACTTTGATGAGTTTACCACCTTCTTCCATCTGTCTCGATCCTCCGCCAGTCTGATGCATTCTACGATCTTT
>JAAAKL020007392.1:0-12331 GCA_010016065.2 Carybdea cf. marsupialis auct. non (Linnaeus, 1758) | reverse complement strand
ATAGCGCGGACGACGGTAGTGGTTTGGGCTGAGGACGGGGGGGTGGGGCGTGGGGGGGGGGGGGGGGTGTCGGTGGGGGGGGGGGGGGGGGGGGGGGGGTTGATTAATTCTTTTCCCCAAAAGTTGGATGTGCCAAAAAAAATTATAAATAAGACTTAGCGAAAGGGTGTTCAATCATCCCAAGGAACATCGCAAGAACTAAACTATCACGATGTCTTTACTATTTACTCTTTGTAAAGAACAAATTTTCTTTCTATCGTTTCATCTTTTTAACGTTGCCTGAGAAATAATTGTGGTGTGTTGGTACGAAGTAATTTGCTTGCTGAACAATCGACTCTCACGCCATTAGTGGCAGCCGATACGACAACTGACTTTACAGTGCTTCACTTTCTCTCATGTGTGCTGGGTTTCTTGGCATCGCCATGGTAATGCTCATGGAGGAGTGAAAGGCGTAGATACAGCAAATCAAATTACATCGCGAGAGACAAGTCACACCATCAACTGTTAGACTTACCATTTCAACCACGGTATCATGATTCAGGTACATCTCGTAGTCGTTCCTAATTGTTGTGTATTGTTTGTTGGCTGTTTTCAGTGATCCTTTGGATATGTAGTACACCTAGAACATAAACATACCATAAACAAACAAATTGTCGATTATTTTCAGTAGCTTGAAACTAATGTTCTTTACTTACCGTTAATATCATACTGGATTTGTATTGCTTTTCATTTAAAATTCTCAAACCATTTTCAGGTATTTACTTTCTTTTAGCTGGACTTATACAAACTATGAGCTCTAGGTACGGCCTTTTAAAGATTTATCAGCACATGAAATTTGTCACAAAAAGATAATAATAAAAAAGACCGAAGCCTTGCAAAAAAATAAAGATATGTTCATTAGCTGCAGAAACTGCTCATGTTAACTGATAATACAGGCAATGTATAGCCCCATTAATAATACCTTCATAGCTGGTATTCATAGGTTTGTCAGTTCAAAGATACCACTGCACAACTACTGCCTCAGCAATAGGACCAGCAGGCTTTAATATCGGGACCCAATTATCACAATTTATCCGGCTGATTTGGGGGCAACCGGTTAAATCTTGCTATTCAATACAATGGTATTGGGGAACTTACTTCAGTTGACCTAAATCTGATAACATTCGAACGGCTCAAGAGTTTTAACATTTCAAACCCGATATGTACCTTATTAATCTCGAACAAGTCATAGAATTTATCAACAGCTTCGTTGAATCCCGTTGCCTTGATTTCTCCCTGAAAAAAAGGACACTTAAACTTACTTTATCTTCACTTCAAACCCTTACGGGATTACAGAATATTTCAAAAGCTTTGAGGAAATATATGAATATGGACATCGTATGTTAGAAGAAATGACACTGATGAAACTTCCACAAACATTATGGTTTAAAAAACTACAGAGGACTAAAACAAACAAATTTGAACGCATAGCAATATATTTTTTGCTTCACAGCAACATCACTTGTCCTATGGAGGCAGCTATGTCGGTTGCAGTCTTTCTACCCAAAATAATATCTAAAAAACAAGAGAGGCCATCCTAAAAGAAGTCACTTGATTCCGTGGTTGCTGTGGTGATACCCTTGTCTGTGCAAACTTCACTACATGACGTATATTTTGCCAGTTAGTAATATTCGGGTACTTAAATGTTTAACAAAAATTCACAACTGACAGTTTTTGGACTGATACAACTAAAACTGGTCAATACTAGAACATATAGGTTGTAAGACATATGGTCCAACTTTCATCCCTCACCTGCAAAATGCTGCCCATAACAAAAAAAAGGGAAACTTGTTTGCAGTAACTCTATCTACGGCAAAGAATTCACTCATCAAAAAGGACTCAACCCTCTACAGAGGTATATTTGCAACAGGCTTCTTTACCCTGGAGAAGCTTGGCGGTTGAAAGCTGCTGAAATAAAAATAGAATGGAATGTTTTTCTGCGGCACATAACAAGGGAATTTTTAAAGATAAAAATCCGCTTTTTAAGTGGGGGAAGGGGCACGTAAAGACCTACTCACCGTGTTTTTGGCCTTTGGTAACCAAAGTGATACTTACACTTTTATCAATGAGGTCCACGTTAAATAGTTTTCCTTCACCTCTTGAATTTGACCACGTCCTGACAGCAGACTTGTTGGTAACTCTGGCTTGGATTGTCCACCTGAGGCAGTAAAATAAGTTATCTGTATATAGAATTCGACGAGGTAATTGAGTAGATATAAGGAAACCATTGCCTAGCTCACATTATTTCTTCAGCCATGTTATTATATAATTATAATTAGCAATGAATCTGAGCCTTTAATAATGTCGGGAGCAAGCAGTTGTGACTTTCTGTGGATTTTTTTGCATAAACTTCAAGAAATTTTGTGCGAAGATAAGGCAAAGCGTATCGATTTGAGTTCAGATATTGCTGTTATGCTTTGACACCACCGCCCAGCAGTCTTCCACTTGTCACTTCCAACATCACTTCCAACTGCTAATGTCTGTATTCCTACTGTAGAGTTCACATATTGATGACAAAATACATTCCTCTTTAGAAGACCAGTACTGAATAAATAGTCAATCTTAACTAATCCTTCACTGATGTTTTACAACTTTTATATTCTGACGACTTAGGTAAGATTGCAATTTAAACCAGTTGACAATACAAACTGTGTATCATGGGTAGCAGACACAGAATACCGTCACTCGTTTGTGGGTAATAGCTACTTGAAAATTTAGAATGAACTTAACAGCATAACCTGAAGGAATGTCCAAGTAGTTGAAAAAATTTGAAACTGTCTCTCAATGATAGACCTCTCCCTAACTATACTTGGAAAGAGACAGCTTTAAAAATTCAATTGGCCACCAAGGTGTTGATATTGATAATTTTTGCAAAACATAAATACTCTAGATTTGCACAGCACACAATATTTTCTAGCTTTCTAACAATTACAAACAAATAAGAAAACATTTGTTACACAGACCATGGCATCCTGATTAAAGCGATATTTGAGAAAATCGGTAACTTGTTAGATCATTGTCTCGTTATCTATATGGCCATAGATACATGCCCAGACGCGTCATTTGGGACACTGTTAAGCACATCCCATCTTGAAGTAGTATAGATCTGGAGATCAATCACTGCAACTTACCTGCTAGCAAAGCAGAATGGAAAACCTACAACCTACGTCAGAAGACAGCAAGACATGAAAATATTAATATAGAGTCATATTATAGCAGCAAGCTATAGATTCATGTCAAAAAAGTGTACAGTATGTTACCTGTTCTGGTATGGAGTCAGACTGGTTATTGGATGAATGTTTCCTCTTGATCCTTTGTTATCACCAGTTTGTCTTAAATAGGAATAAAAGTGATTATAGCAATCGATCAAGTCTAACTCGAATCATATGTCGATTATACGTCAGTTCTTACTGTTTAGGTGCAAAAACCAGAAAGACATCACATGGCAATTGTACCCGTGATTGTTCCTTCTATTAATTCTAAACTAAAACTCTGATGCATTGGTACTATAAGTAATGATGACCATGGCCATTGTGAAAATGGCACTGTGTTACAATAATTCTGCAAAACATGAGTACTTCATGTGCATCTTACGATTTTTATCTTCGCTTTGGAGAAAAGTATTCACCATACAGCTCATGCATGATTTCCAACTGTGAGAGTGCATCTGTCAATCTCATGAAAGTTTATCGCTAATCAATGATATCTGATTTAGTGACAGGGTTAAGAGCAAATAGAACTGCACAAATTTCCCAGATAATAACAGAGAACTCACATTAAACGCTACAAGAACTAAATCTGTCAGGTGGATTGCAGAAATGAACCCCGAACATTGGATTTGTGGAAGACGCCAAGAGAATGCTAATACCTTGCAAAACAATGATCTGGTGTTGACCTATTATTGGGCTGCCGAAGACGACATAAATCTTAAGTAACATAGAGCTAACTACTTACCCCCCATAAAATGATGCACCACTTGTGTTGCCATATGGCTTTGCAGGTCCACCACCAAAAGCCCCTGAAAGAGATCACAAAAGGAATCGGTACTACTCTGCCACAATAGTTGACACTGAACTGTGGGTACATGTTTTGATTTATAAAAACACTAGATAAAATATAATACTCCGATTGGCTAAACATCAAGAAACATTTAAGAGACAATAAAGAAACATGGTCCTGATAAAACATGTGTAAGCTAGCGAGGATGGTAGGTCGTGAAATTCTTAAGGGTGCAAGACGTTAAGCAGTGCTCGAAGATACAACTAAACATAGAACGTCGATATTACTTTTTCATCGTTCTCTTTACTTAACTTGGCAGTTACAGTGGAAAAATTGGAAGTTCTCTATGTACAAGGAATACGCTTCCCAAAAGAAAGATGACAATCAGATCGATGGCCGTGCGTCTACCTCAAGCACGGGCTCAGAATGAAAGAGCTTTTATACTGCACAGGCAATGGTAAGTGAAGTAGAATTTCTAAAGTTAGACCAAACTACCACGAAGTAGCATCAACTTTGGACTTACGCTGTAGGTTGTCGATTCCTAAGCAAACATGGGTGTAGATAACTTACAGAAACAATAGTGAAAAACATGCTAGATCTTGGACTTTGATCCAAGATAGGTAGGTAAAAGAAATCCTGTCACACAATGAACTTTGAACTAGTACAATGGATTAGAACTTAAGATTTACGTGCTTGTAAATACCCCTAACAAAATCTAAGTAATGAGAACGATTTGGTACTAGACAGTCCATGGTGCAAAGATAAACTTAACATTCACTTGTGACTTGGTCGCACATGGATTCTTTATATCATTCTTCAGAGTATGAGTTTAAAATGAGAACGGTTTGTTAAACTGGAGTAGTCTATGGTATATCGTTGAACAAGCTCAGATTTTCCAAAAAATATCGCTTTCTCTGCTCTATTGACTTTCTCTACAACGGGATTTCGTTGTCACATGTATGACAGATCATTATTAAATCACGGGAGGAAACTCCAAACATGTAAAAAATGTCCCAGCGCTAAATATACCATAATAGACAATGTTGCTGCTGTCACATCATCTGAGCCATTCCTGTCTCACAAGAGTGTTTACGTTTGCTCTACCAAGAAGATTCAAGCACATTAGTATAATAAGATGCTAATTCTCTGCTAGTTCCATGTGGTTAGAAGGCAGTTTAAAGGCTTCTCAACCATCCTAGCGTACATGCTACATATTGTAGACTTACTCAAGTTGCCATCAAGGTTTATTTCCGTCACTGACTTCGTAATGTATGCATGAACGGATAGGAGTGAGTTCTGTTAAATGCAGGTTTGGGCTCATGCTCAGCTGCAAGTCTCGGCGTTCATCCAAAGCATATGAAGTTTCTCAACCGATATTGAATACTTTCGATACAATTTGTACTTATTATGCACACTTTAAACCAGAGGATTTTCAGTTGGTGTCTTGAAACCACTTGGGGACTAATAGCAGAGTTCCAACAAAGGTCAGAAAAGGTTCTAAAAAAAGTATACTCGTATCCTTTCCGTTTATAGCAGGCCTAACCCTTTAACGTTCGTCATTGCATATTTGCAACAAATTGGAGGTCTTCTGCCGTGTCGCACAGTTGCTTGCTATCGCTTCCGAAGACTGAATATGAACTGGGAAGCTCCTAGCTTCTTTACCTGTCTACCTGACCTCGATACTGTCAGTGGTTGTTAAAGAAATGGATTTGAGATTTGTAAAAGCATGTGGGGAACGAATGAATTCCCTGATGGCAGCTGGGTCTGAAAATCATCTTACATAACACTGTGATATGCTATGTTACAACATTCAAGGTAACATTTGAATTAGCAACTTTTTAAGAAACATAGTGACTCAGACGAGAACTTGTGATTACATTACACAGGAAAAGGTGAGGCAAAAAGTTTTTACTTTGCTGAGCATGGGCTCCTACAATGACATAGCAACCTAGGGTTTTGAAAATCAAAAGGCAATGCTACTCAATGTGGTCACAACAACACCAATCTGGCAGTCCAAGCTTTGATGACTATTTCAAATGAACAGCTAGATATAATATCATTCCTTCGTCTTTCAAAAAGTTTGTTGATGGTACAGAATAATAAAAATGCAAGAAATAGTGAATTCATTTTGTATTTAAAAGCTTTTTTCGTCTGAAACTCCTCAGAGTACAATTCTTCAGAAAATAACCGAAAAAAGAATCAACGAAATTATTTACCCAACTGTGTTTTACAAGGTAGCCAATCAGAATTCTGACTGCCAGATTGGTGTTGTTTTAACCAATCAGTGTCCGTGAAACTGAATGGTTAACAAAAAAGGCCCAATGAGAGAAGACAAACTCTTTTTGTATACAAAGCAACGGCTATCTTGCTTTGATGTGAATGGATTCTAGAGCGGCCAAGTGAAAAGCAGATATAGCTTTCCCAATTATGCAGAAGCGATCGTCCGTATACATTTTGGTACAGTCTGGGTCTTCAAGCAAGTGCTGCCCTATGGTAGAGTCACATTGCTTAGTGGTGTTTTTAGATTTTGAAACCCGAGGTGGTTGTTTCCTTATAGGAGCTGATGCTTGGCGAATACAGGATGGAACATGCTGTTAAATTCTGTCACCTAACCTTAAAGTTGTGTGGCCGACATAGCCAGCCTCGCACTGGCAAGAAAATGAGTAAACTACAATGTTGCTATTTGTGGAAGGCACACGGTCTTTGTGGTTAGTTGGGAATGCTTTCTTACTGTTATAATTTACGCATGGTGTCACAGTACCTAAGCAGTTTTCTACGGCCTTTTTGATTTGATTTTCGAATCGAAGCGAAACGTTATGAAGCCATGGTAATTTCAAATACACAGGGCATTTCCTAGGTCCAATAGGTTTTTCACTTGAAAACTGCAATAATTTAGCCTTGATGGTAACATCGACAACATCTTCGGGATAGCCGTTAGATAGAAAAATCTGCCTTAATGAATCGATTTCTGCCGGTTATTTCTCCTCTGAACAAATCACGATTGCATGGTGAACCAAGGTTTTGATGAGATTCATCCTGCGTGTTTTCAAGCAGAAAAAAGTCCAAGACATGTATTGACCAGAAAATGTGGGTTTTCTGTACACACTGGTCACGAATTTAGTGCCCTCATTCTCTACTAAAACGTCAAGGAATGGCAGGGGGTTATTTACCTCCTTTTTGAAGGTGAAATTTAATGTCTGGTGTAAGTTGTTGAAATTTAGTTAGGAAGTTCTCACACTCTGACTCATTTTTAAATACCACTAGTATATTGTCTACATATCGAAAATATACAACAGGTTTTGGGGAGGATTGAAAAAGATGAAATTCATGGAAACCAACACAGATATTAGCCAACGCTGGGCCCAAGGGACCACCCATGCTTACCCTGTTTCTTTGTCGGTACATCTCACTATTGAAGCTATATTCGACACCACATGTTGCAACTTCCATTAGTTCAATGAACATCTCCTCAGGGAACAGTGGACGCATAAGCTCACCCCAATACAATGCGTCGGCACCTATCTTAATTGTCTCATCTAAGGGAACATTGTTGAACTAGTTACTGATGTCGAAAGAACACAGAAAGTATTCGGAGAACAGAAATTTTGGGTTTGTGCAAATTTGGCAAAAGTTAATGAGTCCATAATACAATTTTCTGAATAAAGGTCGAGCACAGGTTGTAAAAGTTCAGAAAGCCACTTGGCCATTTCACGTTGCGAGGAGCCAATCATGGAAAGGATAGGGCGGAAAGGCAAACCTTTCTTATGAGTTATGGGGAGACCGTACATCCATGGACGTTGTGAACGCGAAGGCCTAATCCTATTGTAAACAACCTGTGATAAAAGACCTTTTTTAACTAGATCTAATAAGCGCTCTTTGATGCGTTGTTCAATTTTGGGTGTGTTGTCATTATTATCGACACGGCATACTTTTCAAATTTGCTAGAATCTTGCAGCATGATTGGTCACTGATTGGTCAAAAGACACCAATCTGGCAGTCAGAATTCTGATTGGCTACCTTGTAAAACAAAGTAAAACAATCTCATTACCTTTTCAGTTGTTTTCCAAAGAATTGTACTCTGAGGAGTGTCAGACGAGAAAAGCTTTTAGAGTACAAAATGAATTCACTATTTCGTGTAGTTTTATCCGTCCTTTTTGCGTTCCATTCTGACAGTTTTCAACTCTCAGGAGTGTCGGACCAAAAAAGGTCTAGATATGAAAATGGTTTCCTCTTTCATGCTATTTAGATTTTCCCTTACATAAACAAACTTTTCAGAAAGCCTTTATCATAAATACTTCATATCGGAAATAGCTTACTACTCCATGTGCTCTGTTAAAATGATCGCAATGAAGTCTGACAACACCACACATCTCCCTGGCTGCCTGTTCAATGCATAGAGCTAATATTAAGTATTGTTTCTTCCACTGAATAGTCCCATCTTGTAACTGATAATAATGCAGCTATAAGAACCCAAAAAATATCCAACCCTGCAGATATCTTTTAAAGCATGCAGGCAAACTTGTGATCTCTTCTTAGACTAAAAAAAGATCTTTAAAATGTTTGAAGATAATCAAATTGTTGGAAGTTGATCATTGTGACATTGCCTTCCTGTAATGAATGTTCACATTGAGTACGATGACATCACTGTGTAGTCATGGTAAAAGGGAGTGCATTGTCTCATGAACGTAGTATGTCTTAAGTTGTGCTCTCATCACAGCAAGCCTGTGCAGTATAATGGTTAGCATGTTGTACTGCAGTACAGAAGGCTGTGGATCAAAACCCGGGATCAGTTTTTCAACAAAAATATGCAAAACAATCTTACAGTACTACCCATTAGACTCTTGTTTGACTGCTGTAAAAGAAATAAGATGGCAATGTCTGTCTTAAGCCCTTTTATATTTAGAGGCAGATAATAAAATTCTTACCTTTTGATGGTTGATTTTGGTTTGAGTAATTATTTTGCTGTGCTGGTGGATTTGGTTTGTACTGGTTATTATTGGAATAATCATTCATCTTTGGTGCTGAGATGGAGAAATAACAGTTAATGCATTTAATGAAGCACACTCACTATGGATCTATATTGTGAAAATACAATATAGTTAATAAAATATGATTTATCAAAGTTGATTATCAATTAAATTTATAGGAACTGATAGACCGATAGTCTTACATGGTAATATAAATACCTGAAAAAATTTGGCCCATTGAGTATAAAATAATGAGGAATCTTTCAAGATTACTCATATTGACAAGCAGTTGCGCAATTCTATTCAGCACTACTTATAATGCTGCCCAATCAAATGTTGTGACTGGAATGAATGGGAGTTAGTCACTGATCTCTGACATAGACTGGATCCAGCTTCATAATCTTTCCAACAGCAAAAATGCATTGTCACAAATACTAGCCCCTAAAAGTTAAAATTGCACGGAAAGGTCAACAGAGTTACATAATATTTTTTATAAACTTGCTTGATGGGGACTAAAATGGCATTAAAAGACTGGCCTACAATTTTGGACTATGAAATATGCAAGTATTCCCAACCCTGGTTCCAAGATATTGTTACGTTTGAAAACAAGCATTTTGGGCATTTGCCGGTCAGACCTCCCAGCTGGTAATTGGATAGGTTTGGAAAACAGATAATACCTGGAATAAACACCCATTTCATGTGGCAAGTGTGGGATGTGGTCTGTTCTGTTTCAATGAAGTTAAGTAAAACTTTAAATTCTAATTAACTGTGATTGTAGTTCTGAGAGAGACAGAAGAAGCTCAATTCCAGGTTGATTGAACATCAGTGGATTTAGTGCAATAAGTACTTCCTCCCTCCTCTTCATAAAGCAGAAAAATTCAATTATGTGGACCTTAATAAGAAAATGTAGTTGTTGAAATAATAAGCATTTTGGAAATAAGCAGTTGGTTATGTAGATTTGCTTGCAATGTCATTTCAAGGAACAGGAAGCAACAACCAACAAAAAAACCCAAATACTATCTACTGGATGGGAAAATCAAATTACAATGGCACAGAAATTTTCCTATAAAGCACTCTATTTATATGTAAAAATTCTGATGTCAAAAGTGTCAAGGTCCAACACAAAGGTAAATTTTGTTCTTTACAAATCAGTGTCAACAGTGCTGGCTAGCTCTAGATATTCTTCTTTGAGCAGTAAATAAATTTTGGGTTTTCTGAGACCAAACTATTTCATCAGAAACCATGGCAGAAGTAAAGCAGTGCAAAATTGTAAGGAAAACACTATAATCAAATCAATACCATCTGCCTTGTTATGTCCAGCATCTCCATTTGTCAAATTTTGATTTGGATCATATTCTAACTGTTGTGGATCACCAATTTTCCCTTCAACATCACTGGCAGGGGCTAGTACTGTCAGCTCCAACACAATGATGACTTTTCTATAGAAATAAGACACATTTTGAAGAGCATCAGTATTACAAACATTTAATATGGATAAAATAGTACGTTGTCAATTTAATGACTACTCTCTTTAACCCTATTGTATGACTGTTGTCATGTTTTTTATATTTGCAATTAGACATTGCTGTACAACTGTTAAGGACAGGCACTTCATCATCAAGTGCAACATGTAACATAGCATTCTACACGAATCGACTGGAGAAGACCAGAGAGCTTCAAGGAAAGTTAAAAGTTTTCAGGTGTATTATGTACCATGGTTCGCTTGTTGCACATCATTAAAACAATGTACCCACTAATACAAATATTAAAAACTTTGAATGAGTATCAATCAGAACACAGTATATCTCCCCTTTTCGGAGAGAATGTTCGATAAAAATGTTTTCTTCTTCTCTTCTTAAATTTAATACCCAGTTCAAATATGACCCATGTAAATAGCCACATATAGTCATTCAAATAAAAGGATATTAATCATGCAGGTGCTGATTGATGCAATTCTTGTGATTGGTGGTGGTGATGAGAAAATATTAATATTTCACCAGAATGGCATATATATGTTTAATACTGAAAAATTCAAGCAGCTAGAAGAAATGCTCAGAGTCAGGCAAGATAAGGTGCAGTGAAAGGACCGCGCTAGTACATAAGCTAAAAAATGTATTTCTAATATGTGTTACTCCAATAAATCTTTGCTGATGGGTTATAATCAACTCTGCTTACATCCAAAAATGATCCCAAATTTCTATTGGTTAGAAATACATGAATCATTAGAATTAATTAATACTAAATACAAGGATAAAGACCATTGATCATACTTCTGATTCGCATGTGAAGGTTTGTTTATCATGATGTGTATACTACACCACGAATTACAACAATAAATATTAAGAGTAAGCCAGAGAAGTTTTAAATGGTTTGTACCAGTTGATACACTTAGAGAGGTTAACTGGTTGGTGAATAGACTATATCCTAAGCTATGATTTATATTGTATTGAATCTGATCATGACTGTCCTCTACAACACAATACCATAGGAAAAGGAGCAATAACAATAGGCACAAAACATGTCAGCCAATTATGAGACTGCCAAACTACAAACACAAGTGGAGATGATTTCTCAAGCCCTTGCCAGATTTATAAATGGCCTAGAATACAAATTTGCAGAAAACACAACAATATAAGTAATCAACGACTGATAATCCTAGGTAGTACCACACAGTTAACCAAATGTTATCCACGTATTTCAAGAGTAAAAAGATCATTTCAAACATGCTACTAATTTAAAAGAAAAGTGTACTGTACATCAGTATCATAAGTGTCTTATCTGCAACCTTTTTGGTAAGGGATGTTACCTCTTTATCATTGGGTTTTAAGAAAGGGTCTTCAATTGACAGTGAAACAAGTGCCATACTTATTCCTTAAAATAATCACAGAAACTTATGCAAAAATTATATTAATGAAATAACTGATCTACTTATTGATTGGTATTTGGAAATTACTTTGTGATTTCTCATCTATATTTTTGTCGGAAAAAGGGACTACTAAACATAATGGGCTTTTAATGCTGACTAGCTTCATCTCAAATTGTATTGTGTTTCTCTCTATCAACCTCATGATTCCACAAGACAATGACGAAAACTGGGGAAGAACCCTGCTCTCCTCATGAAGCTATATACCCAATAAATTATGTGTTTTTCTTCCAGTGTTCACAATATGGCGCCATTAGAAATGCTATGTACAAATGCAGATTTCCCTAGCAAAGTACTTTAAACCATATTAAACTGAAATTATGAGCATGTAACCCATGTACATTCCCCATGGTCATGTACCTACCCCACTTTACTCGATTACCCCTATGATCGTGACTGTACC
>JAAAKL020007391.1:0-16932 GCA_010016065.2 Carybdea cf. marsupialis auct. non (Linnaeus, 1758) | reverse complement strand
GTTTATAGTTTGGTTGAATATCTTACAGTTCAGAACATATGAGGTTTTGTTTATTGATTTCTTTCGGATTACAACAATGGTTATGGGCCCAGATATGCTTTTATGAAGTAGAGAAAGAAATCTGAGGAAGTAGGAAGGAGGATTGTGCCCCGCGCGACAGTTTGGAGTCGGTAACTAGAAGGAGACAACTTTTCGACAAGTTTTTAAAATGTCGGAGGAGAAGTGGAGTCTGGAGCCTCTAGTAGACTCAAACTGGGGAAATTGGTCCTTTAAATTACGTAATATTCTCCGGGCTAAGGATCTTTGGGGCTTAATAGATGGAACCGAACGACCTCCAGGACCAGATGCAACAGACGTAGAGAGGAAAACGTACCGGAAGAACTGCAATCGTGCAATCGCCTTGATCACCACACATATTAGTGACTCGAAGCTCTACTTGGTCACATCTTGTGAAGATACGCCACGAGGAATTTGGAACACGCTCAAGGAGCATTTTGAAGGGAAAACAATGAGTCGAAAATTGTTCCTGATGAAAGCATTCTTCGGGTTGAAGATGAGTAGAGGAACGGTGGTACGAGATCATATAAGGGTGATGAAAGATCTGCTGGATAAACTCAGAGCAGTGGAGTTAGAAGTCGAGGAAGAGATCCAGGTATGCATTTTACTTATGAGCTTGAGTGATGTTTTTACACCATTAGTGACTGCACTAGAAACACGGGAGGATATTCCCAAGCTAGACTTTGTAATCTCAATGTTGGAAGATTACGAAAGAAAACACAGGGGAGAATTATCGCCTCCTGTGGGATGTGACGACACGGCCTTGATAGGTGTGAAGGGTAAGCCGCGTGATTACAGTCGTCAGAGCAGTGGACCAAAAGGAACTGTGAGGTGTTTTAAATGTGGAAAAGAGGGCCATATCAAACGCTACTGTAAAAGTGGGATTACCCGGGGGGTGTCTCAACATACAGCTAAGGTTGTAGAAAATTGTGAAGAAGGGGACTATCTTGATGGGGCCTTTGCGACATTGACGTCAGAAAAACCGAAAGTAGCAGGAGTCTGGATCATAGATTCCGGGGCGACAAGCCATATGACGTGGGATAAGGGTTTGTTTGAAAGCTACAGGGAATTTAAGGCACCAGAAGAGGTAAGACTTGGTGATTCACATGTACTCCATGCATATGGAGTAGGTACAGTACATATTATCTCAGTGGTAGGAGATAAAGTGATTAATTGCACCTTAGGGGATACACTGTATGTACCCAAGTTAGCTATCAATTTGTTTTCAGTGAATGCTGCCAATTCTAAAGGTAATAAAGTACATTTTGAAAATGGCGAGGTCAGAATTTATTCACAATCCGGTGTATTGCATGCAATTGGCAAGCTGAAAGGAAGGCTGTATAACCTCCAGTGTCAAGAGAAAAGGAATAGGTGTGATGTAAAGGGCAGCTGTGCGATAGCTAAGAGTTCTCAGATTGGGAGCCTTGAATTGTGGCATCAGAGGCTTGGTCATATAAGCTATGACAGGATACGTGATGCAGTGAACAATGGAAAAGCAAGAGGAATAAATTTGAGGTCTGAGGACATGAGAAAGGAAGCACCATTTTGTGAACCGTGTGTGGAAGGTAAAATGTCAAGGAGGCCATTTCCAAAATCTGTTGAAAGTCGAACAAAGGACAAGCTTGAACTTGTTTATAGTGATGTATGTGGACCCATGCATACAGAGACAATAAGTGGAGCTCGTTACTTTGTTAGTTTCACAGATGATTACTCCAGATGTTCCAGGGTTTACTTCATGAAAGAGAAGAGTGAGGTACTGGAAAAATTCAAACTGTTTGAGGCAGAAGTGACAAATGAAATAGGAAGGAGTATTAAAGCCTTGAGAACAGACAATGGTGGAGAATACGTAGGAAAACAGTTTACTGAGTTTCTTAAGAAGAAAGGTATAAAGCACGAGAGAACAGCACCATTCTCACCACAGCAAAACGGAGTCTCCGAGCGATTAAACCGCACCTTAGTTGAGATGGCAAGGTCAATGCTGTTACAGGCAAAGCTTTCCAAATGCTTGTGGGCAGAAGCACTGAACACAGCAGTTTACATCAAGAACAGAGTACCGACGAGAGCAGTTGAAGGTGGAATAAGCCCATATGAGCGGTGGTATGGAAGGCCACCACAGCTTAGTCACATGAGGGTGTTCGGTTGCAGTGCGTATGCATGTATACCAGATCATGAGAGAAGAAAGCTAGACTCAAAGGCTGAGAAGTACAAATTTGTTGGCTATTCTTTCCATTCAAAGGGATTCAGGTTGTTTGAAGAAAGAAGGAGACACGTTTTGGTCAGAAGAGATGTGTGCTTTGATGAAAGAGAAGTTCTTAGAAAGAAACATGTGTAAGAGACGTGATAGGAAGCTTTCCAGATGGGAAAGAGAGCAGAGAAAAAGAAGTGATACTGACAAACCCACTGAGAAATGTTTAAGAGATGCAAAGGCTTCAGTAGAGCACAATAAGAATGAGGTAAGAGGTGAGTGGCTGGAAAGAAGAAATCCTTCAAGTAAAGTGGCAAAAAGTCAAAGGCCATTAACATTTGAGGAAAAGTTTGGTTATGGAATGAGAGTAAGTGACAAGGTCGAGATTAGGGCTGAAAACCTAGAAGAAATGCCTCAATGTCAGTTTACACTCATTGGGACTAATGAAATGAACCTCAAACCCTTAAGGAAGCTCTTCAAGGAACAAATGATAAGGAATGGAAAGCTGCAGCTGACGAGAGGTATCAGTCTCTTATTGAAAATAACACATGGGATTTGGTTGAGCGACCCAAGTATGACCCTATCATATATAGACTAAATACATATGAACTGTTACATATGAACCAGGCTTCAATGATTTTGTAGAGAAACAGTAAAATACTCAGTAAGAATGGAGTGTTTATAATGTAGTCGATAATACTTAAAGGGCACAAGGCTTAACTTTGAAATAAGCTGTAGGAACGCACGTTTCTCACATGAGAGAGACCTGCATCATATGATGCTCGTGAAGGGAAGTTGGACTGCTCATATGATAGTTGTGTCATGGCCAACACAATAGGAAAAGATGGCAAATAGTATCGTGTCGGAAACATATGATGGCCATGGTAATCACGAGTTTCCCTCACATGCCTATTCTGTATACCAATTTAGAGTAAAGGTCAACTTACACACGTTTCTCACATGAGCGGGGCCTGCATCATATGATGCTCGTGAAGGGAAGTTGGACTGCTCATATGATAGTTGTGTCACGGCCAAAACAATAGGAAAAGATGACAAATAGTATCGTGTCGGAAACATATGATGGCCATGGTAATCACGAGTTTCCCTCACATACCTATTCTGTATACCAATTTAGAGTAAAGGTCAACTTACCTTTGTCCTTACTTCATATATAAGCAGGCCCACAATAACGTGTGTCAGGAGAGTTGCTAGTGATAGCCGGTTGCTCCTGTGTCCTGTTTCAAGAGACGACTCTTGGTAATGATTCAAAGCGGATGAAATAGATTGCCTACCCGTTTTTACTTGGGAAGAGAAATTTCGAGTGCTTATGTCCATTGGCCTCATCCAAAGTTCCACGGCCTAGACTAGCGCGGGTTTACAGTAGGACAGATACATGCATATCTCATTCCTGATAGTTGGTCAAACAGGACAGATTGAATATCTTAAGATGCATGGTCAAATGAGCGATTAGCTACGATGCTACTTGATATGTTTTTGAAGAACTAGTCTGATTGGAACCTAGAGTAGCAGGTCCCACAGATACCCTTTCATATTCAGTGTAAGCCTTTTCATACGTGTGTTTTTGTTGATTTCCATGTAAAATTGCCAAAACTCAGGATGTAAAACCTTGGTGCTAAAGGTTCCTCAAACTTGAATGTTTTTAAATTATCAGACGGAGGGAACTCAGTGAAAAGGACGTGCGTTCCTGAGTCGTGCGTTCCTGAGTCTTGCGTGCAAGGAACGAAAGTAAAGCTGTAGCGTTTGGTTTACAATAATCACTTTTTTACTTTAGGGACTACAACTTAAAATGAAAACACCCTTACAACCATTAGTCATGAAACCAGCTAAAGAAAGGGCCTAATAATCAATGTGATTATATAATGGAGTGCCGAGGTATCCCGAATATCTGCAGTTCAGTTATTGAACAACGAATTTCTCAGACATTTACATTTTTAATAGCAATCCTGACTGAAGTTGTCCATCATTAAGTTATAATTTCAACAAGCGCAGAAAGTTAGTTTTTAACTTTTTTAGAGGAAACTTAACTACCCAACTGACCTAAGGATACTTAGGGATATATACTGCATTGTCGTACGAAATAACTGGTACATGCATTAGCAAAACAGGCCACGGTTATCAAAGCATTATATCTCCGGCAGTGTTTCTGTCAGCGACTTGACTAAAAGTTGTCCACAAATCTGAAATCAATCAGAAATCATAGATTGCCAAAGGTAACTCTAAATTAAATCGAAGTAATAAGGTTTTATATTGTTATACTTCTGTTAGTTAAGTATGCCTAGAGGGTCAATACATGTTACGAATGTTTCAAATAGTACTATATGTGCAGGGTGTAAAGTTGGCATCTGGAGGTGCTATTTCTTTGCAGCTTGGAAGCCACGTCAAGGGTGGAAGGTCCAAGACATCACTTCATAGGGTACATTGGGCCATCCCTTAGTATTTTGGAAACTTTTCCACTGACAAGGCATGATAAGGCTATTTTTTTAAACAATTATTACGCCCTGCCATCCAAATTTTATACCTTTCAAAAATTTTGTAATCTAAATTTATAATATTGCAAAGGGTGCAACCACTCTCAATGCTGAGCTGATCGAAGCGACAAACTCGCAACAGATCGAGGAGAACCATTGCAGTTGGAATACGCGATATAATATGGAACTTAAATGTACAGAGAGAGGAGGTTGGGACATAGATCAAATTCCTCATCATTTATCCAGAGGATAATCAGCCTGAACCGCAGAGACCTATTTAAGATAGCTTTTTATCATGTTTATTCCTTGAAACATCAGTTGTATTACATTACTCTAAGTCATTAGTTATTCAGCATACCGAGTTCTTGAAATTTCGTGCTTTCGCCGTCCCCGTTTAACATTCTCACTAGGATTAAATTTCTTGGCTCTACTTACTTACTGTGTCACTTTGGGTGCAGTGTCATCCTGAACACTCTATCCAAATCCGTCATGGCAAATTCCGGGGTTCGCAAGAGCCGCCTCCGGTCACCATGGCTTTTCTTGTGACTATAGACTGGATTATTAGGCAGACTACATTAGACAGACCTGGAGGCTTTAATGGAGTGAAGCTACATCACTACAAGATTTTCATCTTGTCGACAACCTGGCAGGTCTATCGGCTAACCAGAATGGCCTTCAGCAGACCGGCTTTGTACATCTGCCAACCAGACATGATTGTGTGTCAAGAATACCAGGCAAAGATCAAGGTGTGTAACAGCAATGTTAACACTGTTCTGAGAATAGTTGGTAATGCGGATATGAGGCACAGAAAGGCACTTCATTTTATAACAGACCATGCCTCAGAAAGATATCTCAAATATACTGGCCAAGGAAAATTAGCAATGTTAACTCTACAAAAAGACCGATTGCAAAAGCATTCTACTGGATCTCAAGCAAAGAAGATCCTGCTGGCTTGAGAAAATTGTATTAAAAAACTCTTCTTTTTCAGATATGAATTTACTAGTGCACATATCCACGATTGTAAGAAAATCCCAGACGATAGGAATAGGTTTAATGACGGGGTCATGAGCAGACGTAGTGCTCCAAGGCATTTCTTTAAAGGAAGCGTGGAATTAGATTGTGGATACATTGCTTGTTTTTGGAGTACATAAATTTCTATACCTCATGTTCACCCAGTTCCTTGGAATTCTTGGAAATCCTGTGCATTGTTGATGTATTTTTATGTTTTCTGTGGAAAGTTGGATGGAAGTAAAATGGAAGTTTACCTTGATATTCTCAACTTTACTAACACGATATTCCCCAAAATAATAAGTGTTATAAGTTATTAAAAGCCGGGAGGGATTTTTTTCTGACGAGAAGCGGCAAGAGCCCTTACTACGTCAAAACGTTTCCTCTGCTCATCCATACATTGAAACATGCAAGTTGTAAAATAAGTTGAACTATCTGACTCGCAAGCAAAGCGGAAAGTATTCCTAACTTGCTTGAAACCTCACGATCACAAAGGAGGCCACTTTCCTTTGAACTTTTCTTCTTCTAATCTTAAGTTTTTTTAGGTAGATATTAAAAAGGAATTTCCCAGCATCCGCGTTGTCAGATCCGTTTAGGTGGAAATTAAAGTCTATGCAGATGACGAGTTCCTCAACGCAGAGTCTGCTTCCACTGAAAACCACTGTTTTCTTGAAAAAAAATGCACAGGATTTTGTAGAGGCAGGTATATAAGCTATAAATACTTCAATTTGCTTTTTTGAAATGCAAAGAGACCAGGTCGACCAGATTTAAACCTATGGTAGCTCTTGAGTCACGTAATTGTCATGAAGAACATGGAGTTAACATGGAGTTTTTCTAATTTCAATTTAATTTAACCCCTTCTTACGTACCTCTTATCTTTCCCCTTTCCCTTACTTTGTTACTTGTAAACGGTTTAAGAGCTGCAATACAATTTGATGTTTCTATGCGCAATCCAGAAAGGCCCAGTAAGACATCCATAAACGTTTTAACATAAATGAACAAAGACATTTAAAAATTGGTATGTCGATAAGATATTCATTCTTGTCATCAGCATCAAAAACTTGAGTAAAATCACAACCAAGACGAAACATTGCAAAGCCTGTATGACCATGAATAACCTGAAGTATGCTACAAGTGTAAATAGTCTAAAATCCTACGTACTAACAAAAGGTATTTAAGATATGCAAGCTTAATAAACGTAATGCGAAGACGGGGAGCGAAGATAAATACTTGTAGAAATAACAGCGCAATTAAAAAGTCTCGGCTTTTCAGTAGAAGCAAGTAATACTGTTGTAACTGATATTTTCTTTTTTGTCTATGTTCGAAAATACTAGCTGCAATCACTACAAAAAGGTTATTTTGTACGAAAACCTGTTTATGAAAACTCTCAGTGTGTCTCAATCAAAGCTTTCAATGCTCCTTTGAGTCACAATTCTGCTTATCAAATTGCTGCGTTTTTCACGTTCTTACACCAGAGCGTCCTTCTCGATCCTCTGCTACTCTTTCCATCAATATTCCCACTCAACCATAGGATTTTAAGCCAATTCTTTAATGAAACGCGCCTCAAAAACCTTATCTGCCTTATCTGTAAGGCTGTAAGAGTAACTTTCTACCATTTTACCCCTATACAACACCTCTTTATTGACGACTTTTTCTGCGGAAGAAATTCTCATCATTCAAGAACTCAAAAAGTACGTTACTACAGCTCTCTAACCAGTGTTCATGTCAGTTGTCATCGTCCAGGATTCCCTAGCATATATCAAGCACCTCAATCTAGTATGCAAGCTAAGTGATGAATTTTTAGGATGTTCTTCAGCTTTGAAAACGCTGCTTTGGAGAGTGTTACCCTTTTCTTAATCCTCTGTGATAGTACGTCTAGCTGAATACGGATACTTGCTTGATTACTTGATCTTTAACTTTCAAATTACATTTCTTGCAATTTTTAGATTTAAGTACGGTGCTATAAGCCTATCCAAACTGGGTCATTTAAAAAGGACAGGAAGGAGGGAGATTAGTGGGCCCTTGGCTACATCAACGCGAGTAATTCTGTGAATAATTGCTTCTCAGGTATGAAACTGGGCTGGTGTGTTAATTCAACTTATAGCAAGGTAAATATAAGAAAATTTTCAAATTGGAGGTAAGGGCATCATACAACAGCCGGAATTTGACAAACACCTCGACACCATTCGGAAACTCACTGATGAAATTTTATAGTTTTACAAGGCTATACACATGTAGTTGAGTACAGGGAGCTATATAAAATGCAATCAGTATGATCCCGGTGGTGACATTTTCACTTTTCTCTAGTATCTCTCAAACAAACTAATAATGATTTGTACCAAAAACCAAGTGTTTCTATCCTTAAACATTTAGTGATGTTGATTGGTGACTTTTCGTAGAAAATAATTATGGCGTCATGATTAGCAAAAGTTTTAACAAATTTAATTTTGAATATACTTCTGAAAATATTTGACAAAAATTCAGAAAGTGTCAAAGAGAGATTATACAAGCTTTTATGTAATAACAGGAAAAATGAAGAGCCATGTATCTAAGAACCCCTTTCTCCCAGTCTGGTTAGGGCTAAGCTTGATAATTGAGAATGTTTTAAGTTCGGAATCACTTTGGGTGCAATCTTCATACTATCCAGATTCCCCAAAGGGAATTATTGGGGACTTTTAGTATGTTATTTCTTGAATTTTCTTTTTAATACCTGAAATGTTTAGCTTGTCATAAGCTTTTTCCGGATCTAAACCTATTACTCTTGGCCTAAAAGCCCAACGATTGGTCTCAAAGATTGCCTTGTTATTCTACTATCCACATTTGGCCCAGTGTCGGGGTTATTGGAGAGGAGGATACTAAAAGTAGCAAACTGCTGCTTCGGTGCTAGCTGCCCTTAAGTGACTTTCACTACAGGATTATTTCCATTAACTGCTCGAAAAGCTGTACTGCCTACCCATACTCAAAGCGATAGTATCAACAAGTGCGAGTATACCACTGTCGAGAAAATTGAGGAAGGAATACAACTGGATGATCAGCTAGGAACACGGCCAAAGGCAACATCTCTCGGCGTGCAATCGATGAGTATCTCATCTGAAAGCTCAGCTAAAGAACGTTTGCGCTTACGGCTACGTTAAATACCACCCTCAGACTATTTATACCTGAGGATTCCCATGTCTGCAAGCGTAAGAGAGCTAGGGTGCTTCTGTCACTCAAATAAAGTGAATTGTGTCAAAGCTGCCTAGTTTTTTATCGTCCCTTCCTTGTAGCTTACATTGATTATGCTTCCTAGCCGCTCGTTGGCGTTTACCAGATAGGTTTGTGTCATCTTATAATTGGATCGCAATTGTATGGTTGATTAAGTTGCTTTTAAACTCAGGAGTGGGCGATCTCCGGTAAGCGAATGTGGCTCGTCGAACATTTGACGATTAACTACTCAGCCCGCGGACAGCTGCAAGGTACAATTACTAACTATCACTACAACGATTCTATCGGGCAATGCGATGGCTGAGCTAGTGAAGGAGTGACAGATGCCACAGTTAATATCTTCGTGCACGAAAACCTTGTCCCATGGAGACTAATAGGCCTACAGTCTTTTTTCAAGGTTGTTCCTGTAAGACGATGATAACCTTAATTCAAATTTTACTAAGATTCTACGTTTATAAACATCGGTCGTTCTCAGAATTCAATCTTTAACTGATGAAATAGTACCGCTGTAAATATAGACCAAAAGTCACCTAATTTTGGCCCGCAACTCCTCTGCCAGACGTTGGTCCGCCTCGTCACCTTAAAAAATAGTATACATATTTTGTCTAATTTCTTTAGTACCAGGAATACACGTTGTTTTGTGCATAAGAAACATCATTTTTGCCTTAATCTGGATGATTTACAATCTCTAATATGAAAGCCTGAAACGTTTTTGTAAAAATATCAAATCTTTCTCAAACGTAAAAACTTTCTTTGCTTGACATTTGGTCTTACCTGCAAAGATGAACATTAGCTTGTTCTTTGAATGTTTTAAAACTTTAGCCCTGCTCCCAACGTACTTCCCTTGGAGACAACGCAAAAGTGAAGTTTCAAATAACAATAAAATAGAACAGAAAATGTCCTGTGATCAATAGATGATGCAATTCATAATCCATTGGAAACAATAAGACAATATACGATATTATGTACCGATTTAGATTATTGTGCAGGAATAGAAATTTCTCTAAAGGTTTCCAAGGCAACAAGGGTTCGTTCTTTCGTGAGCAGATCCTAGAAAGTCTTTTTACAGAGCAAACGAAAAACGTAGATTAGCATCATCATTACTCTATACACAAAGTCGGGTACGAGAAAAAGAGAGCGCAATTTACCTTTCTAGGTAGAGAGGAAAATTTTAAGCATTTCAACGTGTGCGTGAAGATTGGAGGAGGGCTGGAAACAAGATGAGCTGATTCAGTCACTTCCTACAGAACAAAAAAGAAAGTCGAAACTGATACTCCTACGCAGCCTTGACGTCATGCATGTGTGAAAGACATCCTCCTTTGAAAAATTTCTACCTTACTACTTCTTTTTCATTTCATGTACGTCAACAACCTTCTTACAATCGCAAGCACACGCTGCCCATAACTAGGTAATTATAGAAGGAGCGTGGCAACGATTCTTAAAGTGCACACCGTTGTCCATATGAACAAAGCTCGTGTAATGGATTTATTCGTGACAAAGGTCTGACAGATATTAAGGGGACGTTCCCAGATTGTTACGGCTCTGTATATATGACATTGTTTTATATTAATGTGTAGTGGTGATATGTATTTCTCAGTAATGAAAGCGGTGGTAGCCTTAATTGTTTGCTAACCGTTGTCCTAAATGCACACGATACAGAATGCTAGCAACCATTTTAAGAGAAGTTGACATGAATAGTCGGGAGAGGTAGCAAGATGACAAACAACAATACAAACGTGTAAAAGATCAACGGAAAGGAAAGTAACGAGGATTTTTTAAGTAGTGAGTGACCCAAAAATTGGGGGGAAGTCATCCACTTAATAAGCAACAAAATGGTACGGAACATGTCCGAGAAAAGAACTACTTTCATTAACGTAACTGTCACAGAAATATTGAGGGGGCTACATTTTGAAATTGATGAAGTGGGAATATTTTGAAAATCTGCTTCTCAGAAACGGCCTCTGACACACATTCTGACATAAATAAAAAGCTATTTTGATCGCACAGTAATTAGAAAAAATACTTTGACCCTAAATATTGGAGGAATTTAGCCCCCTAGCCCCCCAAGAATTACGTCCCTGACTTTAGGCAGATACGAAGAAAGCACTTGCATCATATTCTAGGGCATCTACGTATAATTCCCCTCTCCTTGAGGTAACAGATGCCTTATTAAAAATAGGTTTACTGCTAATGATGTTAATGATGATATTTATCACTGTGTTATAAACATGTTTGTGATATATGTATATTTTATATAAAATTTGTGTGAAAAAGAACAGGCAAAAAGATAATGGTAGTAAGGTATGTTGTCCATCAACAGATAATGAATAATTTCAGATGCAGCACTTGAGAAAAGCAGGCTAAAATGGCTTAATGTATGAAACAACTAAAAACAAGTTGTGGGTAAGATAAGACACGTTGGTATAACTTTTATCATATACTATGCTTTAACGCAAAGCAAGGACAGTGTAAAAGAGCATGAACTGAACAATTATACTTGGTTTCAAAGTTCGCATTTACGATGAAATTAAGAATTACAGAATATAGAGAAAGTTAGCCATCTATTATGACTTAAACATGATCAAAAAGTATAATGATATTTGAGGTTCGAACACGCTTTGAAACTAAGCATGTCCAGCTTCAGGTCAAATTTACTTGTTCTTATAATCAGAAAGAGTGTGTACGACACGGGCTAAGTTTATAAGGCAAGCCGAAGATTTGTCGCGAAATCAGCCTTCCAAAGATATGTAATCTGCAGTGATAGTATTTAGACATCATTTGGCTGATTCTATTATATAAACGATGAATCAATCAAAGGCGGTAATGAACAAACAGCAATTCTTTAAAGACAACACATCGCCAACTTTTGGCTCCATCTCTGACGGTCATGGTCCATGAAGGTAAAATGCCTTCTGTCCGAAGATTTTGCGCGCCGAATATAACGAATTAGTCAACCAGTATGGGAAACGAAACTATGAGCTTGCAGTATAGAATAATTCAAAAATTTCTTTGACGTAAAGAAATGGGTCAGCAAATCACCTATCACTCTAAAAATATCACACAGAAGGCAATTAGAAAGTCAGTTACACAGGAAGATTTACACTACATGGGCTATTGAGCAAGAATAACTTTTCAAATGACAACGGTTTGGAAGTAGGCGGGCAATTTTTCCTCTGCCTATTGCTTTAAAAAGGAGAGGCCCTCTTGAGACTCTTCAGTTGAGCAGAAGTAATTTTTCTGATCAGCAACCACATTGTCTCTGTCAAGTTTTCACATACCACACACTCACAGAACACCGTTGTACCCAGGTATGTAGGCGCAATTTATTTTTTATAATCCACGATATTTAAATATGTAATTTGTACTCAATCTTACATATATATATACTTAATAAGTTTTTTAGCCGAAGGCTTGTGAGCTGGCCTCCAGGTATTTTTAGGTTTTGATATATTTTAATGTCACCTTGTGGTAGTTTTCCGTTTTTTATAAATATGTGTATATATATACATATTTATTTATTTATACCTTAATTTTTGTATAAAATTCCAGCATTGTCCCATAAGTATGGACGTTTGTAAAAAACGTACAAAAGCACACATTTTCTTGTTCTTCACAAGTTTCTATGTTAACTTTTCCAAAATTCTGAAGACAACGAAAATGTGTAACTAGGTGAGTTTAAAATGCGTAAATCTACTTGTCCTGTTTCGAGCGTTACGCGTCACGGATCAGGTCATTGACTGATATATGAAAGGAAAGATAAAGCTACTATTGCTAGTTTTAAACTTTGCTATGGCATCCTTGGGGTGTTTTAAGGAAGAAATGTACAATTGGCATGGAAATACTTTTTTCATGCTTGTAGCCATCCTAAACCAGTTGCAGGGAGTTTCTTCAGTTTGTTAGAATCGTTAAATGATTGGAAGAGGGGAAATGTAAGAACGAGCTGGGGGTTAAATGGATCATTAATTTACCAAAATTTCGTATTCAGTTCTGATGTCCTTCTGCATAATTTTAACGTATAAAGTGTCAACTTTATTTTCACACAGGATAAACCGCGAAATATAATTGACACGTTTTTTGGCTAGGCTCTTGTGATGTGTTAGACTAAATGCTCTAGTTACTTTTGTAAACCTTACACATCGGGGAGAAGGCACATAAATTGTATCAGCGGGGTCAACTGTTGAAAGTAAATTTTTGTTCGTTGAATAGCCGTAGGCATTTTCTTACGAGCAGTTTTAATTGGGTAGGCAATGATATTAAATTCATTCACAGTAGATGCGCGCCAGATTAATTTGGCCAGATACACAGGCCTATAATGAAAACAATACGTAGCAATTAAATCTAAGTTATACGCAAAAGTTGTCGTACTAATCTATTTGGTTATACTCTTTTAAGATTTTAGTATGTTTAGGGGTCTCCCTATTTCGGTATTTATTTTCTAGTTTGCTTGTTGATGTAACATTTGCTCATTAAGACATGTTGAGGTAGCGTTTGTAGGATGATGACAAAGATAGTAAGTGCTTCATAAACAGAGAAAACCCCATGAGATCTCTGTTGAAATAAGTGAATTTTCATGAGGTTCTGTTGAAACACAAAAATGAGCGCCAAAATTCAAAGGCAATTTAGGGGAGTGGCTCACCCCTTGGATAAACTGATGTTCTAATGGTTGGAAGTTCTGTTTATTTTTTACATCAGTTCATACAATGTCAGAATTTTTGTTAAAGTTGCTGTGGTGTATAACGACTTTTTGAGCTCCAACCGTCGACGCCTCTTCCAGCACCACTCAATTATTCAAAGGTTTTGTCCTAACATTGCCCCTCCCCATTGGAAATTTGTTTCAGCGGAGTCCTGCTGCCAACGTTGGAAAAGTAAGTCTAGTTTTCCTCTCGGCACGGCAAAGTCTCAAAATCATCTTAAAAGGCTACTTTAAAGAACCGTTGAGGATTTAGTTTTGTAGAAGGTTGTATCCGTCAAAATCTCGAATTCCACGTTTATCTCTAGATTCTGTGTAAGCGAACTCTCTACGATGGTACGTATGTCATATTACCGTTACCGCCACTGATTTCGGACGTTAGTAAGATGATGTAACGGACACAAATATGATAATATTGCACTTGACTGGATATGTTATTTATCTCAAATAATAGGTATTCTTTTGTTGAAAGAGGGCATTGTTGTTTAAAACTCGTCAATGGCTATTTGTTTGTTTTTTCTATATAAATACGTTATTTCTAAGTTAAAATCTTCCTCTGGTTTTTGAAATGGTAAAAGTAGCGCCATTTTTCTTCCAACCCCTAATTATCTTAACGAAAGGCAAAGACAAAAGATTCTAAAGGAAGAGTGAGAAATGTATTTGAACAAAAGCGAATTGAATAAAAGGAATATAGTTATCATTAACGTAGGTTGGTCATTATTTGCCTCAGGAGCCTTAATGAGAAAGGTGCCCATTGAATTCTTTTTGAAGCATAGATGGGCATCACATACACGAAACCTTCGAGAAATAAGGTGTGACTTCAACTGCTCAAACTTAAACTTTGCAAGCTTATTGGGTGGAATTTATTCTCGTGGCAAGAAATGTGTACGTTCTACTGCATGGCAATCACATCGGTTATTACAGATTGTTATTTAAATTTCAAATGTGACGTATTATCTCCTTTCACAATCCATCAATTCTATTTTGGTTTCGAATGCCCATAGTAACACAGTACAAAAAGCTTGTTTGAAAAAAGTAAAGGTCACTACAATATGTAGGCCTATTCGTCCAAGTGCAATTTTGCGTGTGTAAGAAGTACAAGGAGAATAGAGAGCGGGCGGGGTAGAGTTAAACTGAAAGTAAAAATTGCCTGTTTCAAGTGGATGTTACATCATTCTAGTATCTATTACAGAACAGAGCTTTTGGCTTCTAAACGAAAGATGATTCATTCGAACCTGTAGGAAGGAATGTTTCCCGTTTCTTCGGTGCCTAGCATACTAGTAAATAGTATATCCCCTAATGAATCAAGTGCTTGCAATCCCTTTTCTGTTAGATTCAAAGTTAATTTTTCTCGTAAGTTATAGCAAAATCTATTGATATATGTTTCTGACGTTCTGTTTGCTCCGGGCTTGTTTAATGTGCTTGCGAGCATTTTTGTGGGAGCATACTGGGCCCATGACCTCTTAATTGGGATGCAGTAGGCCTACTACACTTAGGATCAGAAAGAAGATTTGATACTCAAATGAAATATTTTATCAAAATCAATAGCATGACCATGCACTTTTCTGCCACTTACCAGCTAAGAGATACAATTTATATGGTTCTAGTTAGCGCGGTTTCTCCATCGTGAGCGTATGGCAATGGTGCATCTAAACTGAATATATAAAAGTATTTTGCCATATATCTATTTTAGATGATAGAAGAATTTGAGACAGATATTCATTGTTCTCTATGCTTCTTATTTTAGAGCACCGAGGTTCTGAAGGATTTCAAGATGATTCGGGTTACTGTCATCTTCCTACTGCTTGCCATTGCAGTTGCTCTGGTTGCAGGTATGACAATGTTCTCCTTACTTGTTTCATTGACGGCTACTATCCCCTGCAAAACAGTGTCCACATATTTAACCATAATATATGTTCAGGAGGGACACAGGAAAGACTCAAGTCTTTAGTTGTACGTAAACAGGGGTAGGCGTTTAAAGCACTTTGATACTTCGCATAATTGTAGATATTCATCACACTCCATTCTAAAACCCCTTGAAACGTTTCTATGGGTGGCCATGTCTACAGGCAAATCCCATCACAAATAGCTTGATAAAAACCCTGCGTATAAGGAGTCATTAAAACTGCCACTACAACTCGTGTTACGTTTCACTATAGACAATTATGAAAGTATAGCTAGGCCTTTACCACAGTACATGAGATCTGTTATAATATAACTTGACGTAACGTAAGTTGACTTTTCGCCAGGTAGATCATAACATGGTTCGTTTTAACAAAATTTTTACCGAATTGTAGCACATTCAACAGACCCTAGTATCAAGGGGAGGTCTTTAGTGGGAGAATAGAGTACAATGCCTTTCCTGAGGAGACAACCAAAGTTAGACTTTAGGCTATAACCCCTAGATCCTGAATTTCACACCATAACCGTTTGGTCACAATTCTATTATTCTGATGGTAGAGTGTCATGGCATGCGAGTTAACCGGCAACAAAGGGGTATCTGCTACCAGGAAAACCCTACTATTAGTATGGATGGCAAAAAGGTCAATTTTGGCCCTCCATAATGGCTCTTTTTCTCCCAAATCTCGCAACTGTCCATTTGTCGTAGTCTTGACCTTTAACACTAATGGCTTGCCCTGAGAGTAATCTTCTAAATGTGTTTTGTTTCCTTCTTTGTATTACATTTCTAAGCTGCTGATTATGAACTGTAGGAAATTTTGTTAAGAATCATAAACTTATAATGTTAAGGTTGCACAGAGTTCTTGAAAATAGGATTGTACTACATAAGATCTTTGGTCATAAACACTAGTAACTCCAAACACCCCATTCAAACATACTTAACTCCCACTGACCTCCATAAAACATTGAAACGACGAACGTTCATAAGTTGGTTACCATGGAAACGCATGTGATTTACGTCATAGCTCGTTATCCCAACATAGCCCAGTGATGGCTGGTGGACATAATTCTAACATACTCCTCCCACCACCAACTCACCCCAAAACAACACGGCTAGGCTGAGATGGAAGAGAATTTTTTATCCTTTTAAAGCCATCTGTTGCATATTTGCAACAAGTGATGGGTCTAGGGTAAAGAGCTGACTTTCTTGCTACACTATACCAATCTCAATGCTGTAGGTAGTTCCTGAGAATAATGGGTTTGAAATTAGGAATAACCTACAGAAAATTTTGTGGACCATTTTCTTGAGAGCTGGGTAGCTATGTATGTTGAAAAAATGAGGATATTAGACAATTTTATGATTGCACATGGTAAAGAATGTGATTAAAGGCTCTTTTCCT
>JAAAKL020007390.1:0-16934 GCA_010016065.2 Carybdea cf. marsupialis auct. non (Linnaeus, 1758) | reverse complement strand
ATCATCATCATCATCATCATCATTATCTTCATCATCATCATCATTATCATCATCATCATCATCATCATCATCATCATCATCATTATCACCATCGTCACCAGTGTTATATAACTCTCATTGTTGCATGTGAGTTTGTGTGGAAAAGCCTCTGTGTTAAACTATTTTAAGTGTGTGTCTGTATTAATACATTGTGTTTGGCTCCTTACAGGTATTGGCATTGCTCTTGCTGCAGCAGTGAAAGGATACAGATGCATTATTGTCATGCCAGAGAAAATGAGTTCAGAAAAGGTACAACTTACCATTGCAATTCAGGATCTGCTTTTTGAGGTTGAATGCTAGGCTTATGAAGCAATTAGCACATAGTAAGTACAATGTTAGCATAAAATTGGCATCTGGGAGAAAATTGTATCAGGAATGTGGAAGTCAAGTTTGAATAGTAGAAAGGGGGGGGGGGGTATAGTGAGTACTGATGTGGGTTGTTGAAATGACTCAAAGATATCCCTAGCATGTGACCTCCCACCCCTGCGAGAGTCACCATGGCTGATGGCAATAACTCTAGGGTCGTCTCTTAGACTCTCTGTTTTCATGGTTCCAATGTAAATGGGAATGGAATCAATGATTTATCTTTGACAAAACTACGCAATGTAATATATTCACTTTTGATTAATCCGTTGTCTTGAAAGCTTGCCCGACGTTAAGATGACTTTCCAAGTAAGACAGGTTTTGTTCCGCATTCCAGCACTATAGTGCGATAAACTGTCGATCGTGTGATACGTACCGCAAGCGCTAACACTTGTAGCACACGTTGCATCCAGAAGCCGAAATTTGCAGCGTTTTTAATTCATTGGCTTTTTGATGTTGTCAAGTTGCTTTGTTTTGCTTCGAAATAGGGTAGATTTTGTTTCACATTACGACCCAAGGAAGCATTCATGTCAAGCATGTAGCGTTGAAAGAATCGTGCAATGTTATTATATTTGAGCTGCCAGAGTGACACAATCCCTATTCTCTCATCTTCTCGTTTGAGTGCACACTGCTTGCCATCGGCGATAAAGGGTATTGCCATGTTTTCAGCACATATAAGGAAAGCACAAGGAAGGAAAGAAAGTTTACAATATATATATATAGTGCGCATTCAGCCTTTCCCAACATAGTGTATAGTAATAAGGTTTTGCGGTTATCTCGATTTATCTGGCAATACCATTTCTATGCACCAATTGTGTATTTATACATGTCATTGTAGAGTAGCGGTGGTCTTCACAATTAGTGTCTTAAGGGTGGTAAATTCCACATATAATTTTATTCCGCGATTTTACATGGTATACTTTCCTTTACAGAAAGTAATTTAGACAGATGTAAAGTTTGAATTTTCTTTCTTTCAAAGGTTGATGTTTTACGAGCACTCGGTGCTGAAATTGTACGAACGCCAACAGCTGCCAGCTTTGACGCGCCAGGTAATGTTGCATTCTCGTTTGCATTCAAACACGTAACTGGTTGAGGTATCACTGATAGAACTTGCCTTGACAGAACCAACCTTAATCTGAAAGGGATCTACTGGATGCAGTAATATTAAGAACCTGTACGTACTCGGATAATTTAGGAAACGGGAGAGGCAAAATTGTTGCTTGCGCCTTCACTTAATTTGAAAATCGTTGTAAAACTAGGTAAGATGTATTGAAGTAGCCCATGAGGGAAAAAACCAAAAACAATATCTATACAGAATTTTTAAAGGCAGTTTTGCACGTTTTTCAACTCGTTCCATAACAAGATTGAACTGTCAGTTGTCTTCTTTGTCATTACCCCTCGTCCTTTCACTACCACTTTCACTACCACTTTCACCGCCACTTTCACCGCCACTTTCACCGCCACTTTCACTACCACTTTCACCGCCACTTTCACCACCAATATATGCTAAAGGAGCATTGGTCTTCCATTGAGCGTTTAATACCATTATTGTTCTCAAGGCATGGGCATCAATTTTCGTCTTTTGTGGGAAAAGCAACACACTATTGTCTTTTATCGTTGATTATTACATGCTCCACGTTACTTCATTTCATATGTGCTCTTTTCTCCTGGAAACTATAACATTTGGATGATAGCCATTTGCCCAGTTGTGAAAATACAGCTGCGAAAATAGATAGTATGTCACCAATAGGGTTCGAACACGGGATATACCCTGATACGGCATTTTTTTACAAACTGAGCTTCGGCGAGCCGCGATCTGATACATTTTACTTCTTTAGTCACCACATCAACTCCCAATAATCGAGCGCATAAATCGACATTAAGCGCAACTAGTTTATAGAGGCCAGACGGTCCGCGCGAGATAACGTGGTCATGCCTTTCGATCCACCTATGTGCCCAAAGCTCATTGTGAGTTAAGAAAGTTTGATACGGTCCAGTTCGGATTTAAGGAAGTCAGGATCAGGCAGATCAATTCTTTTTATCCAACAGGTACCAATTCCGATCTTATACCCTATTTGCACCTTGGGAATGCTGTAAAACGCCGTGTTGGGAGCCAACTAGTACGCACAAAAACAAACCCTAGATAATAATGTGGTCAAATACTTGTTTCTTTTTTCATGGGACACGTGCGCGACCAAATTTATTGAGAATACAATGTTGGGTCATGCAAGTGTGACATACATGTGTATCATACACGCACGTTTCAGCTTATAGAAAACTTACATGTATGGTTTTCGCTTCATGCCTTCACTTAAGTACTTTATTTAGCCCTTACAAGCGGTCTTCATAAAGTTATTCTGTCGTACAATCAGCCGGAAAAAATCGCTCTGATGTAGCCACCTAATTGTGCCTTGCAAATTGTGATTGGCAGCTCGAAAAGAGCCCCTTTTAAGCGGAAGCCCATTATATCTTGGTCCCTTATACCTGACGTTCATTGTATTGACCCCCTATTTGAATTTTGATCTGATATATGTTTAGGCTGAACCGGCATTGAAAAAGCAGCGTGACGTATTTTGAGGAGAAGAGAATGAGAAATGTACGACCAACAAAGCAATTGGAAAAACACCGAGAGCACCATCTTCAGCTCAACTCTCTTGCCTCTTTTCTTTACTTTGGCAAAAAGAACTAATAAGTTTGTTCTTCATGTACAAATAATGATAGGGCAATTTTCCCGCTTTCTTAAACCTTTCAGTTCAGAGCAACTACACTGTATCACAAGTTTGCTTCTTGAGAATTTTTACTGTATATAGAGGGACCTAAATATTGGTCAGCTTATTAGGTCTCAGATAAAGAAGTTTTCTTGAAATGTTGTAGAATGTTGCCATTTGTTGTTCTAGGTCTCTTCATGCTGGTGATTTGTTGACGTGGCGTCACACCCAAAATCTTGACCTTGGTAGGATTAAAACCTATGACTTCGGTAGGATTTAAACCTGTGACCTCGGAGGTGCTATCCTGCTGCTCTACGAATGGAGGTGCCCGTCCGCAAATGCAGCTGATTGATAAAGATGCGGGCCTCTTCAAACTAATACACCTCATCTTCTTTTCCCCTTAGAATCTCATATTGGCGTTGCACAGAGTCTAAACAGAAAAATTGCAAACTCAGTGATCCTTGACCAGGTAAGCATATTCCACACAAAACATGCAACAAGCCCCTCTAAATTCTACATGCAAATTTGCGCCTTGTTCAAAAATGGTCTTGTATTGCACCCATCGAAAAGGGCTATGATTAGAAGTGATTTGTATTGTACGTAATTTTAAAGAATTGTTTATGTATGTTTTACCATTTTGTATTCAACTTTCAGTATAGAAACTGTGGAAATCCCTTAGCACATTACGACGGAACTGCCGAAGAGATCATCCATGCATGCGATGGTAGGTTTCTAACTTTTAAGTTTGCTTTTCATAGGAAGTTGTTGGAACGTCTTTTTATGGAACGTCGACGAAAAATTGTTGAATATTGTTAGAAGACGAAGAAGGAAAGAATGAAGAAGAAAGAGGAGGAAGTGTATATCACACTTAGTGTTACAATGCATAGAATTTTCAGAGTGTAAAATATTTAAGATAATAATTTGTTTTGGTGTAGGGTGACATGGCCTGGATCGATTGTAGATAGGCTTGTGTGAAATCTGCTTAACGACAAGCAAGTTTTTTATATGGTAATGGAAGTGTGAAAGCTCAGATTCCCAAGTCTCTTGAAACCCCTTGTTTTAATGTCATTTTGGGGTGGTAAGTACGATTGTAGAGAACCAAGTGCCCGAGTTTATTTGCCCGAGTGCGACGGAAATAGAAATTAAAACCTAAATCTTTTTCGCATCGATCGTTTTACGTTCATTCCACATCAATGCAGGCACATGAATTATTTAGGTGATGTATACACAATCCGTTCTCACTCGCCATATATTTCTTTATCTTGAACCATTCTTCCAACAAGTGTTTCCTTGTAAAGCTATTATCCTGATACGCGCCTTTCATTCTGTTGTTTATACCCACAGCCTTGACTACGAACGTGCTATTATTCTATTTACAGGTAAAGTTGATATGGTCGTTGCAGGTGCTGGAACTGGAGGAACGATAACAGGTTTGGCAAGAAAAATTAAGGAACGCGTACCGAACTGTCAGGTTAGAGCATGTGAATTATGTCTTGAACGTGGCAGACCCGGGGTGGCTTATCAAACGTTAGAGATGAAAATGTGTAGTCTCGTCAATCTGCTGTACCAGCACCTATGTTTTATTTAATAGTTTCAAGTTATGCAACCACCCTTCTTATTTCAACGTGGAAGTGTGTGGTAGCTATAGTATGCTGGAAGCAGGTGGGAGGGAGGTTGGTGCAGGCCTTTTGTGTTCCTGCGATCCTGACCGGATTATGTTGAAACATATGCGAAGGGTTCGCTTGATGTAGAAGTGATTGGATAATTTTAAAGCCATTGTTACCTTGGACATATTAGTAGTATGTCTTGTTGCATATGCTGCTTTATGAAATAATCGTCGTAGCGTGAAGCTTACTGCTCTTATTTTAAGGTGGATGACATGCTTTCAAATCCATACTTCATCTATCTTGCTAAAACCTCCCAGCTTTGGAAAAAGAAGCTTGATCAAGTTTTTAGCAGTCACTTTGTCGACTGAGAACTTGGAAGTGTTTTGGTGCTTTTTATGTAACAACAGGACATATTTTGGAAAGTACACAAAGGTATTTTGTAAGTTTTAAATATGATAGCCGACAAGTCTACAATTAAAACATAAATGATGCGCGATTAGCAGGCACTGACTATTCTTTATCGTCATTGACCCACCGCAGTAGTCGTCTATAGTGTTTATTTGTGGTTTTTGAGGCCTTGGGTGTGGGCTTTGACCGGAAGTTTTGGAGACCTTTCCCTCTACTAGATTTATTGTCACTAGACTGCCATTTTGAAATGCTCTCCGAAACGAGACTGTTTATTAAGACTTGTCTTGCTGAAAAAGCACGCAGTGCAGGGTGGATAACTGAACTTGCATGTAACCTCGCTTCAAGGTATTTTCACGCCATGTATTTTAAGCCATAGGAGCTACTTTGTTTTGACTTCGAGGGAGTCATGACGCTGTTACATGACGCCTCTGATTTATGTTGCGCCATGTGAGCGTAATCTTCCCGTGTATTATCCTCTACATTGAATGTTCAGATCGCCATTGCTTGTAGGATACTATTTTGTCAGACTTTCAAATGTCTTTCAAGAGGTCGTCCCAACGTCTGCGTACTAATAGAGCCCTAGAGATCCTAAGGCAGACATTTTAAATTTGTTCCGAAGAATTTGTTTAAGGGTTGCGATTAACATAAATTTGACCCTATATTTTAGCAAACTACAACATTTTTGTAGGCGGGAAAGTGTAATCCTTGAAAATATGTGCCGACATTAGTAATCGCATTTGGACGGCAAGTATTTTTAGGTCTGCAATATGCATGGACCCTGCAGTAGACTGTATTCATATCACAAAATCGCAATGGTTAAAATTAACATGCGCTAATAAACTTCATCGATTTCTCTAAATAGGTCGTTGGTGTAGATCCTTATGGTTCCATACTTGCCGAGCCAGCGGAGATAAACAACACGGATACTACTTTCTATGAGGTGAGTTGGTATGACGCATCAGTTTGCGTACGGAGTTTAATGACATGATACAGTCATATGGAGCTATTCTTTTTGACGTCAGCAACTTACAAGATGATTTTCAATACAGAAGTTTTAATCGACAGGAGCGAGGCCTTATATCCATTGATATTATCGAGCATAAAGTTGTGAAAGAGCAGTGTTATTGTTGCGACAGTGTTGTTTCATGACAGTACTGTAACAACAAAGGTTTACCGCTGGTAAGCGTGTATCAACATCAGTTTAGTGAATTGGTTACACTTATCATAAATCTGCAGGTAGACAAAAAACCATTGATTACAGAACACCATCTTGTCGTTAGTTTTTTTAAAGTGTAATTTAATCGAGTTTTCAACATCTTAGTGAGTTACCTGACTGTACCTTACTGTTATGGCTGTACTGAATTCAAATGAGCACTTCAAATGGCAAAAGTACCTTCCTCAAACAAGCGGTATTTATTTAACTTATTTATAGTTACCGCATATTAAGCGCCGTCCTATCAATTAAGGAAATATTTACTGACGAGAAATGGGGTTGAGGATTGATTTACGGTTCTTAAATTGGGTCATACCTACTGCGAGAGGTACACAATCCTTAAGGTCTGGGGCGTATATGATAACTTGTTTCAATGAGGTGAGGCGTGAGACATGAGGGAAAAATCGAGAGAAAATGTTCAAAATTTTTATTCTTGGTTCTTTAAGCGTTTTCGGTAATGCTGGAGGCTTCCTCTCTAGGTATTTAAAACCAGTCGCATTTCCTTCGAATAACGTTCAGTGCACGTGTGCGGAGTAGGGTTCGGGCAGGGTTTTACAGGTAGATTTCGACATAGTTGTGTGCATAGTTTTGGATATCGGCCTCTCAATCTGTCGGAAGCCTATTATAGACTCTAATGATAGGAAGAGAGGATTTACAATGATAAGTTAAAGGACCACCAATTGAATCTCTCACATATACTATCGCGTTTTGTTGCACTAGCAACTTGGCTACAGTGACCTTGACGATAACATTCTTAATGACCTCTAGTAGTTATCCCATCCATCAATGGAAAACCTCTCTTCTCATTTTTACTTTTGTATATTTAATTGTTTTAGTAGAGTGGGTCACCTTTTGATTGTTATCTAATCTAACTCCTCCATTGAAAGAAAGCTCCCTGCCCTCGAAAACCGACAATTAGTTTTTAACATCGTGCACACTTTCTAGCAAAAAACTTTATGTTCTGTTCAACCAGAACATCTTATTAAACCGAGGCTTTGGGTTAATTGAGATAACATTGCTAGCAAAGGGCTGTAAGAAGGCCAAGGTCACTAACATCGCCGGCACCATTGTGCCCTTTGGATGCTTTCCATATCTAACTTTTAGATCTGGTTCTTCACCAGGTGGAAGGTATTGGGTATGATTTTGTTCCTACAGTACTGGATCGCTCCTTAGTTGATAAATGGATGAAGACTGAAGATAAGGAGTCCTTCCTGGTAGCAAGAGAGCTGATTAGATATGAAGGCCTTCTTTGCGGTAAGTTAATTGCTCTGTTAACTGAACCGTCAAAACATGGTGGCAACATCTAGCACTTTCTTAGTCGCCCAAGGCATTGCAATCGTTTACAAATAAACTCTTCATGCATGTTCTCGCTTGATGGTAGCCAGCCACCCTTATTTCTCCATATGGTGTAACACTTTGAGGGCATCCATTCAGTCACACCTGCCTGTAATCCCCACTAGGCACACAGTATTTGCACACCAAACGAAGTAATGGTTACGAATGCGTTTTATTTTCTAATGTATGGCCGTGTTATATTATGATTATGCTGATTACTTCAGTGATGATGATGATGATGATAATGATGATCAAATGTTCATGATGAAGTGTTGATTATGAAGTATTGATTATGAAGTGTTGATGATGATAATAACAATTGTTATTATTATGATGATTATGATGATGATGATGGCGACAGTGATGATAACGATGATGATGATGATGATGATGATGATGATGATGATGATGATGATGATGATGATGATGATGATGATGATGATGTGAAGTTACTAGCCGTATTTGCGGTGGTCATGTGGATCGAAAACTATTATGGGATAGTGAATTGTTCATGAAATTGGGACTCGAATATATTTGATTCGAAAGTACGGATATGCAATATTTACCTGAACCGTGTTCGAAATATTTTCATAGGGAGTCAGGGAACAGTTATGAAGCTCAACGCAAAGGTCAAAGGACTCGCCGGGACTCAACTGATCAGTGTGGACATCAAACGTCAATAAAATCAACTACTGTCAATAAAAGTTAAAATATGTCTATTTTTTAAGTCATTAATGTACAAAATCATCAAATAAAGCAAAATATAGTCAATCTCCATGATTTTTTACAACTTGTTGGGTACGAGTCTAAGCATCAACTTTTCTCAAGCGATGTGCAGTTAGCCTGTCTGTTGCTTGCTTCCTCAGCATAGACGTGTCGTTGAGTGCTACCACTGATTGGTTAACTTTTTGAGTAAAGAAAAACGCTCGCTTCGCTCTTGGTTTACATTCGCAGCAAGTCAGTGACAGCTCAACCTTCGATTTTGAGAATTCTTATCTTCGTCGTGATATATTTAAAAGAATTTGCAAAGTGACCATGAAACGAATCGTATAGCACTCAATGTGACTGAGCAGCTAAACATCACCAATTATTTATCTTCAAATCACAAATTTGATGTATATTAAAACTCTTGACATTTTCTTGATGATAGAACAAATTTTGGCAAAGACTGGATACAACATTTCTTAGACAACAAAGTTTTCAAAGAAGTCAATGTCCGAAAATGGAAATGTTGGAATTGTGTCATACTTAATGAATTCAGTTGATATTACGCCAAGAAAGTACAGTTTCGAAAATATTAAGTCAAAAATTGTTATTTTTTAGGGTAAAATTCTGGTCTCCCTACTGATCATGAATGCATTCTTTGCACTGTTATTGAACATGCGGAACGCTGTTAAGCCTGATTTACACGCTACGATATTGTCGGCCGATTTAGTCACGTGTTCAACCCAAGATTAGTCGTACGTGTAATTGACCTCGACGACACGATCGACGATTTTGAGCACAAAATACTGTTTGGAATTTTTGTTGTCCAGAAACAGTAGGAGAAGCTGAAAAGGAGATCTTACTTGAGAATGGGAAATAAACAATCACCTACATTCTGGGGGCTGCACTCATCTGGATGGTATCATAGCCTTGCATGAGAAACTACATTGTCATTTTGCTGGTTTGTTTGTCATGAAAAAAGTCAACTATGCTAAAATTGCAAATAAAACTCACGGCATTATCCTTTGATACGCCTACAGAGTGCCCCTACAAGAAGTTCCTAACAGTAATGTAGTTTCTGCTTTACAGAAAGTCATGCTTTCTATCGCGACTTCAAGGCGTTTATGTTAAAACTTTGAGGTACTGCCTCGACATCCAAAACCGGCAGTAAATCTGTTCAAATGTCACAGATTTTCTAAAAATCGTCCCGATTCGTGCTGAGATCAACAACCGTGAAATTAGTCTCCTGAACAATAGACGTACGTCATACCAACTGTGAGTCGGCCGACAAAATCGTAGCGTATAAATTAGCCTTTAGAGTTATTGGGAGAGGAAAAAAATGTCGTTGAGGACCATGTTTGACATACCTTAGGCACATTTATTACTGATCATGATAATAATACTTTTAGAATTTCAAACCTCATGACAGTAAAGATATCATTGAGTGAGTTTACCCTGTTTATCCTTGAAAAATTAGGTAATTCATCGGCATTAATCTTCAAGTATTCAATATTCGTTCAATAGCAAGTTAGAAGAGACACTAGTGAAAATACATTCGTTCAATACCAAGAATACAAACAGCCAAAAGAATTACGACTCTCGTATTCACAAATACCGTTCTTCTATTCATATCTCGTCGATGTGGCAGACTCTATTTTCTTAGTTATTGATAAAATCAATCGATAAAATCTCCATCCAGACATATGGGACCATGTTTACTCATTTACGGGATAAAATGTATTGGCCTTTAACTCACTCACCTGCAGGTTACGTGTACTTAAGGTTAGATTTTCGCCCTCGAACTTGGACTTTGAACTTTATCAGTGACAAGCAATAAAGTTGTCAGCCTAAGTGCAGTATCGGGCTCAAGCAACAAAAATCATGCACTTGCGAGGTAATACCTTGAATACATCTGGCACAATGCCCTGCTATGAAACCTCAATATGATAATTATTGGAAACGAGTAATGCCCCACACCCTATTCCATCAAATTTCAACGTATTCTATTTCGTAGGAAATCAGAGCCGAGTCAAAAACTCTAGTCTGCACAAGACAAGTTGTTGTACAAATCAGCAAAGGCGAGCTCAAAACAATAACAGAAGGTGTATTCCACCATGATTGATCTCTGAAGCGATGTTCCAAAGGTAGTCTCACTGCTGAAGTATCGTCACACTTCCTTTTCTTGTCCCTGAAGTGCTTTTTAAGGGTGAAAACATTTCTGATTTTCTGTTTGATCGTGAGGAGCTCGTAGAAATTACCATACGCGAGACTGTGGTCTCGAAATGGTAGCGTGGTGGTCACCACGACGGACAGACACTACTTGCGCAATATTTTTGTTTAAATTGAGTGTGATTCGACTGTTGGCAAACATTTTGTAAATAGTCTCGAACGAATAACGTCCTATACAGCGTATTATTTCAAACTAATTTTAAATTCCAGAGAAATTTTTACTTTAAATTTTAAGAGATGTTTGTTATTTTGTGGATACAATGACGATAAGGAGCACTTTGTTTTACAAGAGAGACATGGTCAGAGTTCGTCCTTTTTATGGATGAATAGTGAGTTCTGGTTGTATTCCACGAATGAGCTTTTTGACTGTGGATCACCTCAACGAGCAATAGCCAACCTCAACATCATTCGTAGTCTGCTGTCATTGTCTTTCATTCTATTAGCCTCTTAGTAGCAGTTCCCGTAGTTCTCGTTACTGTTGACTTTAGTCATTTCTCGATGTTCAAGATCCAGTTTACTGCAGAACTTCTCTTTCCTGTAATACTAGTGTGATTTGCTGTACATAATTTTTTTGTCTAGGTGTAATTCATCATCACGGTGTGTTAAGTATACGAAACAGTGTTATTTTGTCTTTATATGGTTGCACTGTTTTTATTTTTCCTCTCATTTTTGTTCTTGACTTTTTAGTTTGTTCCAGGTACTGTATAAGGTACTTGTAAGAGTCTTTAAGAGTTATTCACTTCAAAAGAGACAATTTTTTCCCGAGTATGCATAAAGTGCGTATGACTCGCTGCCATGAGTCATCGTTGATGCGACAATTACTCTCTTGAATCCCGTCTTTGCCGTAACTGCTATAGGCCTACTCATTTTTTAGCGTGGAATTCATTTAAACAAAGGTTTAAATTGCTACTATAACAGGGCCCTGTACGTCATTTATCGATCAAGCTTTGAATTTCACTCGTTTAATATGTTTATTTGACACCATTTTTGACTTGTTGAGTCTGAGGTACTCTCTTGCGTTAATAATTACTTTCTTTTTTACAGCACTAACCTCCATTTTATAGTTTTGTAGCTCCTCTATTAAGCATGTTGGTGAACAGATTTTCACTTTTGCAATAAAAATCAATGGCTTGAGCAAAGTGTAGGCTACTAACTCTTTATCCATTGCTCCTTACACAACTGATAACATCTTCAAGCACTTCCATGGTGACAATTTTAAGAAAAACAGTAAGTAGGTAAAGTGACAAAACATAACCTTGTCAAACTCCAACTTAACATTTTATCATTTATTTGACTTGTCACCGATCAGGACTATAGTCTTTCAGTGACGATATTATTGTATTTAATATTGCGAGGGTTACAGTAAGAGTGGCTAAGAAAATCACACCTTTTACTTAACAACTCAAGCATGTTCACCACTACACAGCCTGGCATGACTTGCCCTACTAAGCACAGGCACAAGTTTTCCGACGATGGGTTTTTAGAGAGCATATCTTTGTCATTTCCTCTACGTAGACAAATAAGTTCTGTTTTCTTGGGTTGTCAACGGAGACTGTGTGAAAGTGTTTCCATATTTTCATATACATGAACTAGACCAAAAGTACTCACAGAGGTGGAAGTGGTTAAAGCTCTTGTGTTCTAGAATTGAGTTTCATTGAAGGCTTACAAAGGAGCTCTATCATAATATTGCCACCTGTTATGTGTTACATACTACGTGCTACGTAATACGTGCTACGTGCTGCGTGCTAAGTGCTGCGTGCTGCATGCTGCGTGCTAGCTGCTATCGGCTATGTGCTACTGGCTACGGACTATGTGCTACGTGCTATATTGACCACACTATCATCTGAGGTCTGATTCAGTTGTTGGGCACTTTGTACCTCGAGCTTAATGTAGTCAAGTAAAGTTTCTGCAAAATATAACATGAAATCAGCGTGGTTTAGCGCCTTGTGTAAAAAGTTGACATATCCATTACGTTGGACAATTGTGCAGAGAAGTTGACAGTTGTAAAGCACTTTTGAGAGTGCCTGCCACCAAGAAAAGTACTACCTTTATAAAAAGTGCTTTACTCCAACAGTCCCTTTATGGGTGTACTGTTAAGGGTCGTTGACAGCAAGTATGGGCCCCTAAGATGGAAAAGAGTTAGATTAAAGATTCTGGAAACTATAATTCTCAAAAGCCTTTTGCACAATTAACTCTTACAAATAACGTTCAGGGTCCCAGCCAAAGGGGTTTTATCCCTCTTGTCCTCCACTTGATGGTACTTGTGTAAAAGATTCTTAGAACTATAACCATAAAAAATGCATGTGTCTTCTTTGCTATAGAAAGCAGAACGTAGATCGGTAAAATATCTGCTACAGAGGTCACTGACACTTTGTAACCCAAACAATATAACAAGGATCTGATAGGTGTATTTTGGTCCTGTTTATGTTGGATACTACGATTATCGGGCTGATATGATTAGTGTTGGCAAATACGGCTATTTTTATGCATGTATATGTCTTGTTGCGTTACGCGTTCTACAGTTAGTCATAAATGAAAAATAGAAAAATGAATGAATGAATGATAGAAATTATCAATTATCCATGGAAACAGCTTCTCATATGAGACCACTCATAAAGTACCTACACTCAAGTGCGGCAGTTTTCTCTCTTCTCCTTATTGTTCCTTATGACAGAAAAGATGACGTCGTTAAAACAATTACTGCCTAGTTGGGTTCCAGGGCGATCTATTTAGATTGCGCTGTTTGGTTCCTATCTCATCACTTCTATATCCAGGTAGCGCTTTCATATCTTTTGAATGGTTCCCATGGTAACTCAGCTACGGGGCCTTTACAACACGGTCACTGCCGCTACCACGATTTCCCGATGCTACAGTTCCCGCCACTGCTTTTCGTGCAATCTCCACAAGGTAACGGGCAGAAAGAGGTAGCGAGCGGCAAACAATCCAGAAGAGCGAAACATGGATGACACGATGAGAAATTTTCTGTCCTTTTTGCTTCTTCGTAGGGGTATTTTATATCGACAAGGGCTAGAATAGAAAAGAAATAGGGCACAGTTTAAAAGAGGCTTCTTGGTACGACCTATTTATGAAAAGCCAGAGCAGGCTGAAAAGTTTCATTGTTGAGTGCATGCAGACAATAGTTATCTTGAACATGCAGTTGACACTATCACACGAGTCTCAATATTGCCGATACCATTGGACTGGGTTGGTCGTCATTCGGCTTTGTATAAAGCCTTTTGGCTACTCGTTGAGATTGTATCATACTACCAGCTCAAAAGTTTGTCGATTTAATCAGATAAGGTAGGCCTATGCTACATAATAACATCGTCCATTCTAAACCCAACATGCAGGTTTACGCTGCAGTCTACTGATAACTTCTGTATGCCTACTTGTTGGGGGTTATCCGTACCATATGCCACGATGACTTCATCAAGGTCACATAATAGTGAGAGGAACACGTATAATTTTATTTCACTTGAGATATGTCGTACAGAGTAATAAAGTTTGAATCGTTGGTTTTCGCCACGGATAGTGTCTTCCTTGTCAACAGCAGAGAGAAGTATGGTTGTGAAAACCATTTTTACATTTTTTTGCGATTTTAGTGGATGGTTTCATCGGCTACCATCGAAGAGTGGGAATGAGTTTTACTTTTCGACCCTCTACATTTTTTGTCTCAGCTGCAACAAAAATCATGGGCAGCGGCGGAAAACGTAACGGGTACCATGATTTTTGGCCTGGTGGAGATCGAGCTTTAGTGACGGAGAGCATTATGGGATGCAATTACTTCCAATGACGTCATTACAAGTTTTCTGTCTACGAATGCGGCACATCAGAAACTGCTTCGACTTACCTTTTCACTGTAGTCTATCGTTGCTGAATCTGAGCTCTAATGATCATCAGGGGTCCAAAATGGGTAAACGATAATTATGTGGCTTCCCGTTCCTTCTGCGGAGATTCATTTGTCTTCTAACATATAATACAAATAACATAAAGAACAACACTCTCTTATTCGGAAGGTTTCTTGATAAAATTTTATAAAAAACAAGCAAGAGTGCGCTTCTCTAATTTTTCAAATTAAGAAAGAGGTCCGCAAATTACCTTCAACGGGCCCGATATGAAAAAACATGGCGGCAGCCCACAGATCTATAAAATGCCAAGATTCCGTTAGGTTTGTTATAAAGCGAACTGTGTGGTCAATGTCATCTCTTGTGTTCCAGTAGTTTATACAATTCCGCAAATCTGTCGACACATGGTTTAGTTGTGCATTTTCAATTGCTGTGGTTTGTATCGCAGGTCATGTTTGTACATATAAACAACAGAACTATCCTCATCTTAAACAAAAGTACAAATTTGTTGTTAATAAAGTTGACGTTTGCAGGTCAATCAAAAGAGTTAACCATTTGTTTAATGTACTCTTTTACAATGGATTAAGGGGGGTATATACTAGAATGTTGCGGCAGGCAATAAACATACACTGGAATAAGCATACACTAAACCGCCAACTCTGGCATAAACTACCCACTGTTATTGTTAAAGTAACATCACGTAAACTCCAACTAGTGGGTCCTTTCGTGATTGCTTGTAGCCACTGTCACTTCATTTGCCTGGTATACAGGTGCATTGTACTGTAATACGTCAGAACAGGGGGAATTACTATGCAGTACATTTTGTTGTGTTTCTTGAGATTGTACTAGAGAAAGAAGTCCCCATCGTCCATATTCAACCCTTCTTTTAGTCGGTCGTATACTAGGTTGGACTATCTTATTGGAAGTACACGGATCTCCCTGACTTGGTTCAAACAGGCAACAAAAAATTCGCGTCGTTCTAAGCCTCGGCTACTGTAAATTTCGATGCTTGTTTTCCACCTATAAACCCCTATAGTGATGATAGTATCAGCAATGTAATTTTTCTGAAAAGCATCATTCCAATCACGAGAGGTTGTTTTAAAAGTATACTCAAGTATTATTTCGCCTGCTTCTCATAGTATTGAGTGTAAGAGGAGAGGCCACACTCTGCCATAGTTATCTGAGGGTCCATACCAGGGCTATATACTGATGTCATTTACCTTGTAGCAAGGTTACCAACTTCCACAAGAAATATTGGCCAGGATTGTTTTGAGAGCTGTAACATGGAACTGACCTTCTTACGTATGAATGCTCGTGCTCAATGACGTCCAACAGGTATCAAGGCATTTAAAATATTGCCGACACGTAGACCGCGTTTACACGAGAGTGGATCCAAATGGATCCGTGCCCAAACTTCTCCTTAAAGTAGTATCAGATCACAAGTCAAACAACTTGAGCAGGTCTACACTTCCCGCCCAATTTTAAAAACCATTTCCACGCATGTGCTTTCAAGCGGATCCAAATGGATTCGATCTCGGCTAAACGCATGTCAATTTTCGATCCGTACCCGTGTAAACGCCTTCAAAAACGAGTACAGATCCAAATGGATACGTTCCCAGATCGATCCGATCTTGTATAAACGGGGTCGTATAAACGGAGTTATCAATAGCTCGATTGTTTAACACAGAGTTCGAGGCACTTGTAGCTCGGTCTGTTTGTTTGAAATGAGGAAGACAGTACATTCCATTAGCATATTATACGTCAATCACTAAAGTAGACATTTATGAGAGCATTAATAGTAGCAATACTTCTAACCTGGGGCGTGGCGTTGGCTAGTAGATAGACAGGTAATATAATGTGCTGGAAGAAAGGCCTTTGCAAACAACTTCAAATTTTTTAATCCTGCAAACATAGAATTTAACATGTTAAAGTTTTGAATTTCAACGACATTGCAGCAGTGGGTTGCTTAATGTTACTCAGTTCTTGTCAATTTCTGGACCACCATGGTCTCAAATATAATAGACAGATATGCTTGTCAGAGCTAATAGATCCGTTAAAAAATAGTGCCGATAGATAACTGGCAAGTATTTATAGAGTTCTTTATTAGCACTGGTATAGCAGTAGTCTACCAGTCTTCCCATCCCAGCCCACACTCTTACGTAAGTCAAAGTACTTAGTCCAACAGTGTTAACATATATCAACGTTTACTAAGGGTAGGATGAGACGTTTAAGGGGTGCAATGTAAAAAGCAAATGCAGCAAACAAATAGAAGTTATACTCACGTTATCTACGTTAACTACGAGGTACCATGGAAAAGGGGCTCTTGCAACCTACAAGAGTTGTGCGCCATTGTTGCCAGATTTGGAGAGATCATTGATCGATCAACATCCGCTCACGAAGCTGGTCCTCTGGGAGAGGGGGGGGGGCGGTTGAGATTTCAAAAATTTCGAAGGGGGGCGGTTAATATTCATCATTTTCTGGA
>JAAAKL020007389.1:0-12549 GCA_010016065.2 Carybdea cf. marsupialis auct. non (Linnaeus, 1758) | reverse complement strand
GTATTGCATATTCCATCATTCCATTTATGCTTTGAATACACTCCTACAATGTTTCTAATGCAATTTGCACACAATAGATAATCACGTTCCAGAATGCAATTTTTCCTTATAATACTCTGCTACAATGTTTCAAATGCGAATTTCAGACAATAGATAATCACATTCCAGCATTCCATTAATGCTCAGAATACACGCCTACAATGCTTCTAATGCGTAGTATACACAACGAGATAAGCACATTCCATCATGCCAATTTTGCTTAGAATACGCTCTTAGGATGTTTCTAATGCGAATGGCCCAAAAATGGATAAGGACATTCTGGCATGCCATTGTTGCTGAGAAAACGTTCGTACGATGTTTGTAATGCGATGTGCACACAATAGATGGGCAGATTAAAGCATGACACTTATGCTTGGAAGACGCTCCTACAATATCTCTAATGGAAATTGCACACAATAGATAAGCACAATATAGCATGGCATTCTCGCTTAAAATACGCTCGTTAGATGTTTCTATTGCAAACTGCATATTATAGATGAGCGCATTTAAGCATGCCATTCTTGCTTAGAATACGCTCCTGCGATGTTTCGAATGCAAATAGCACACAATAAATAAGCACATACCAGGAAGCCTATCTTTCTCAGATGATGCTCCTACGATGTTTCTAATGCGAATTGACACAATAAGTTAAGACATTTAAGCATGCCGTTTATGCTTAGCATACGCTCATGCGATGTTTCCAATGTGAAGTGCTCACTATAAATAATCACATTCAAGCATGCCATTTATGCTTAGAATATGCTCCTACTATGCTTCTATTGCGTATTGCAAACAATAGATATTAACACTACAGTATGCCGTTGTTGTTGAGAATATGCTCCTACGATTTTTCTAATGCGAACTGCACACAATTAATAAACACATTCCAGCGTTTCATTTATGCTGAGAAAACGCTCCTACGATGTTTAATAATACGAATTGCACACAATTGATTAGCACATTCCAGCATCCCTTTTATACTATAAATATGCTCCTACGGTGTTTCTATTGCAAATTGCACACAATAGATCAATACATTCTAGCATGCCATTTTTTCTTATAATACGCTCCTACGTTGTTTCTAATGCGAAATGCAAACAATCGATAAGAACCTTCCAGCATGCTATTTATGCTTAGTATACGCTCCTACGATGCATCTAATGCGAATTGCACACAATAAATAGGCACATTCCAGGATTCCCATCTTGCTTAGAATATGCTCCTACGATGTTTCTGATTCAAATTGCACACAAGAAGTAAGGACATTCAAGCATGCCATGTATGCTTAGAATATGCTCCTAGACCTACGATGTTTCTAATGCATCTTGCACAAAATAGACATGAACATTCCAGCATGACATTGTTGCTGAGAAAACGCTCCTACGTTGTTCCTAATGCGAATTGCACAAAAATGATAAGCACATTCCAGCATCCCTTTTATGCTTCGAATATGCTCCTACGATGTTTCTAATGCGTATTGCACACCATAGATATGCACATTCCATCATGCCATTCTTCCTCAGAATACGCTGGTACGATGTTTCTAATGCGTACTGCACACAGTAGACAAATACATTCTAGCATGCCATTTATACTTAGAATACGCTCCTACGTTGTTTTCAATGTGGATTGCACACAAACGATAAATACCCGCCAGCATGCCATTTATGCTTAGAAAACGCTCCTATGATGTTCCTGAAGCGAATTGCACAAAATATGTAAGGACAGTCAAGCATGCCATGTATACCTAGAATACGCTTCTACAATGTTTCTAATGCAAATTGCACACAATAGATAAGCAGAATCCAGCATGCCATTCATGCTTAGAATACGCTCCTACGAAGTTTTGAAATGCGAATTGCACACAACAGATAAACACAATCCAGCAAGCCATTTTTGCTTAGAATACGCTTCGATGATGATTTGAATGTGAATTGCACACAACAGACAAACATAATCCAGCAATTCATTTTTGTTTAGAATACGCCCCTACGATACATTTAAATGCGAATTGCACACGAACGATGAGCGCATTCCGGTATGTCATTCTTGCTTAGAGTACGCTCCTACCATGGTTCTAATGCGTATTGCATACAACAGATAAGCACATTCCAGCATACCATTCTTGCTAAGAATACACTCCTACGATGTTTGTAATGCGATTTGCACACAATAGATCAGCAAATTCTAGCATGCCACTTATGCTAAGAAACTTCCCTACGATGTATTGCAAACATTAGATATGCAAATTCCATAATTACATTTTTGCTTAGAAAACGCTCTTAAGATGTTTCTAATGCGTATTGCACACAATAGATAAGCACAATCCAGCATCCCTTTTATGCTTGGAATATGCTCCTACGATGTTTCCAATGCGTATTGCACACCATTGGTATCAATATTCCAGCATGCCATTTTTATTTAGAATACGGTACTACGATGTTACTAATGCGTATTGCATACAACAGATATGTACATTGAAGCATGCCAGTTATGCTTAGTATACGCTCCTATAATGCTTTTAATGCGAATTGCACACAATAGATAAGCACATTCCAGCATGCCATTTTTGCTTAGAATACGCTCTTACGCTGTTTCTAATGCGAAAGGGACACAATAGATAAGCACTTTGCGGCATGCCATTCTCTATTAGAGTACTCTTGTAAGATGTTTCTATTGCAAATTGCATATTATAGATAAGCACATTCAAGTATGCCATTCTTCCTCAGAATACGCTGCTACGATCTTTCTAATGCCTATTGCACACAGTTGATAAAAACATTCTAGAACGCTATTTATACTTAGAATACATTCCTGCGTTGTTTCTAATACGGATTGCACACAATCGATGAAAACCTTCCAGCATGCCATTCTTGCTTAGAAGGCGCCCCTACGATGATTCTAATGCGAATCGCACACAATAAGTAAGGACATTCAAGCATGCCATGTATACCTAGAATTTGCTACTACGATGTTTCTAATGCGTGTTGCACACAATAGGTATAAACATTCCAGCATGCCTTTTTTGCTTAGAATACGCTCCTACGATGCTTCTAATGAGTGTTGCACACAATACATAAGCACATTCCATCACGCCCTTCTTGCTTAGAATACACTCCTACGATGTTTCTAATGCAAATTGCACACAATTGATCAGTATGCTTCAGCATGCCATTTATGCATAGAATATGCTCCTACCCTGTTTCTATTGCTAATTGCACAAAATAGATAACCTCATTCCAGGATGCCATTCATGATTAGAATACGCTCCTGCGATGTTTCAAATGCGAATTGCACACAATAGATAAATATATTCTAGCATGCAATTTATGCTTAGAATACGCTCCTACGATGTTTCTATACGAATAGCACACAATCGATAAGATCATCCCAGCATGCCATTTATGCTTAGAATAAGCTCCTACGATACTTCGAAGCCGTATTGCATAAAATATATCAGCACATTCCAACATGGCATTCTTGCTTGGAATACGCTCCTAGGATGTTTCTAATGATAATTGAATACAAAAGATATGCACATTCCATCATTTCATTTTGGCTTAGAATACGTTCTTGCGATGTTTCTAATGCGAATAGCACACATTTGATAAGCACATTGCAGCATCCTTTTTATGCCTCGAGTATGCTGTAAATGTTTCTGATGCGTATTGCAGGAAAAAGATAAGCACTTTTCAGCATGCCATTATTCCTTCGAATACGCTACTACCATTTTTCTAATGCGAATTACACACAATAGATAAGGACATTCCAACATGAAATCCTTGCTTAGAATACGCTCGTACGATGTCTCTATTGGAAATTGCACACAATAGATCAGCACATCCCAGCATACCAATCTTACTTAGAATATGCTCCTACGATGTTTCGAATGCGAAGTGTACACAATAGATAAAAACACTCCAGGAAGGCATTTATAATTAGAATATGTTCCTACAGGTTTATAATGCATTTTGCACAAATTAGATAAACACATGCCAACATGCTATTCTTACTTAGAATACACACCTACGATGTTTCTAATGCAAATAATACACAATAGATAAGCACATTCCAGCATGCCATTTTTTCTTAGAATGCGCTCCTAAGATTCTTCTAATGGGTATTGCACACAAGAGATATACACATTCCAGCATGCCATTTTTTGTTCGAATACGCTCCTACGATGATTTTATTGAGAATTGCACGCGATAGACAAGCACATTCCAGCATGTCATTCTTGCATGGAATGCGCTCCTACGATGTTTACAATGAAAATTGCGGACAATACATAAGCACATTTCAGCATGCCGTTCTTGCTTAGAATTCCCTTCCTCTGATGTTTCTAATGTGCATTGCACATAATAGATATGAACATTCCATAATGCCATTCATGCTTAGAATATGCTCCTACGATGCTTCTAATGCGTATTGGACACAATAGATATGCACATTTAAGCTTGCCATTTTTGCTTCGAAAACTCTCCTACGAATTTTCGAATGCATATTGCATACAATAAATAACCACATTCCATAATGGCACTTGAGGTTAAAATATGTTCAAAAGATGCTTCTGATGCGTATTGCACACAATAGATAAATACATTCCAGCATGCCAATCTTGCTTAGGATAAGCTCTTGCTATGTTTCTAATGCGAATTGCAAACAACAGATATCCACATTCCAGCATGCCATTTTTGCTTCGAATACGCTCCTATGATGTTTCCAATGAAAATTGCACACAATAGATTAGCACATTTCAGCATGGCACTCTTGCTCTGAATGCCCTCCTACGATGTTTTTTAATGCATATCGCACACAGTAGATAAGCACATTCCACAATGGTATTGATGCTTAGAATACGTTCCTACAGTGTTTCTAATGATTATTGCAGACAATAGGTAAGGAAATTCAAGAATGCCATTCTCGTTTAGAATAAGCTACTACGTTGTTATTAATGCATATTGCACACAACAGATAAGCACATTCCATAATGCCAGTTAAGCTTGGAATACGCTCCTGCGATGTTTCTAATGCAAATTACGCACAATAGATATGCTAATAAGTTGTTTCTGATGCCATTTGCACACAATAGATAAGCACATTCCCACGTGCCAGCCTTGCTCAGAATACGCTAATAAGTGGTTTCTTATGCCATTTGAACACAATAGTAAGGAAATTCCAACGTGCCATTCTTGCTCATAATACGCTAATAATTCGATTTTGATGCAATTTGCACACAATAGATAAGCACATTCCAACGTGCTATTTTTGCTCCGAATACGCTAATATGATGTTTCTGATGCCATTTGCACATAATAGAAGAGCACATTCTAACGTGCCATTCTTGCTCAGAATACGATAATAAGTCTCTCCTAATGTCATCTGCACATAATAGATAAGCACATTCCAACGTGCTATTCTTGCTCTGAATACGCTAATAATTCGTTTCTAATGCTATTTGTACACAATACATCAGCACATTCTAACGTGCCATTGTTGCTCAGAATGCGCTAAAAAGTCGCTTCTAATGCCATTTGTACGCAATAGATAAGCAGATTCCTACGTTCTATTCTTGTTAGATTACGCCTAAAAGTGGTTTCTGATGTCATTTGCCCACAAAAGATATACACATTCCAACATACCATTCTTTCTCACAATACGCTAAGAAAAGCCTTCTGATGCCATTTCCACACAATAGATAAGAACATTCCAACTTGCTAGTCTTGCTCAGAATACGCTAATAACTTGTTTCTGATGCCATTTGCACACAATAGATAAGCACACTCCAACGTGCTGTTCTTGCTCAGAATACGCTAAATAGTGGTTTCTGATAACATTTGCACACAATAGATAAGCACAATCAAACGTGCCATTATTGCTCAGTATACTCTAATCAGTGGTATCTGAAGCCATTAGCACACAATAGATAAGCAAATCCCTTGCTCAGAACAGGCTGATAAGTAGTTTCTGATGGAATTTGCAAACAATAGCTCAGCACATTCCAAAGTACTATTCTTACTCAGAATATGGTAATAAAGCGTTTATGCTGCCGTTTGCGCACAATCGATAAGCACATTCCAACGTGCCAATCTTGCTAAGGATACCCTAATAATTTTTTTCTGATGAGAATTGCACACAACAGATAAGCACATTCCAATGCGCTATTCTTGCTCAGAATTCGTTAATAAGTTTTTTCTGATGTCATTTGCTCACATTAGATAAGAACACTTCAAGGTGTGTTTCTTAACCAGAATACGCTAATAAGTCGTTTCTGATCAGAATTGCATACAAGAGATAATTACACATTCCAACGTGCCAGTCTTGCCCACAATACTCTAATATGTCGTTTATGATGCCATTTGTACACAATAGATAAGAATACTCCAACGTGTCAATCTTGCTCAGAATACGCTAATAAGATGTTTCTGCTGCCATTTGCCCACAATAGATAAGCACATTCAAACTTGCCATTCTTGCTCAGAATGCGCTAATAATTCATTTCTGATGCCATTTGTAGACAAAAGAAGAGCACATTCCAAAGTGCCATTCTCGCTGAGAATACGCTAATGAGTGGTTTCTGATGCCATTTGCACACTATAAGTAAACATATTCCAACGTGCTATTCTTGCTCAGAATACGCCAGTAGGTGGTTTTTGATGTCATTTGCACACAATAGATCAGAACATTCCAACGAGCTATTCTTGCTCAGAATACGTTAATGAATGGTTTCTGACGACATGTGCGCACAACAGATAAGCACATTTCAAGGTGCGATTCTTGATCAGAATACGCCAATAGGTCGTTTCTGATCAGAATTGCACACAAGAGGTAACCATACATTCCAACGTGCCTTTCTTGCCCATAATGCGCTTATTAGTCGTTTATGATGCCATTTGCACACAATAGATAAGCACATACCAACGTGCAATTCTTGCTCAGAATACAGTAAAAATTCGTTTCTGATGCCACTTGCACACAATCGATAAGCACATTCCAAAGTACTATCCTTACTCAGAATATGGTAATAGGGCGTTTCTGCTGCCATTTGCGCACAATAGATAAGCACATTCCAAGGTGCCAATATTGCTCAGAATACCCTAATAATTTGCTTCTGATTAGAATTGCACACAACAAATAAGCACATTCCAACGTGCTATTCCTGCTCAGAATACGCTAACAAGTCGATTCTGATGCCATATGTACACAATAGAACAACACATTCCAACGTGGCATTCTTGCTCTGAATTCGCTATAACGTCGTTTATGATGCCATTTGTACACAATAGATAAGAACATTGCAATGTAATAACCTTGCTGAGAATGCGCTAAAAAGTTGTCTATGATGCCACTTTCACACTATAGATAAGCACATTCAAGCGTGCTATTCTTGCTCATGATATGGTGATAGGTCGTTTCAGCTGCCATTTGTACACAATAGAAGAGCAAATTCCAACGTGCCATTCTTGCTCAGAATACGCTAATAAATGGTTTGTGATGCCATAAGCACACAATAGATAAAAACATTCCAACGTGCTATTCTTGTTTGTAATATGCTAATATGTCGCTTCTGATGCCATTTGCACAATATAGATAAACTCATTAAAACGTGCTTTTCTGTCTCAGGATACACTACTATGTTGTTTCTGATAACATTTATACACAATACATAAGCAATTTAGAACGCGCCATTCTTGTTTAGGATAAGGTCATAGGTCGTTTCTAATGCTCTTTTTTAACAGTAGATAAGCACATTCCAACGTGCTACTATTGCTCAGAATACGCTAATAAGATGTTTCAGCTGCCATTTGCCCACAATAGACAAGCACATTCCAACGTGCCATTCTTGCTCAGAATGCGCTAATAATTCGTTTCTGATGTCATTTGTACACAATAGAAGAGCACATTCTAACTTGCCATTCTTGCTCAGAATACGCTAATGAGTGGTTTCTGATGCCATTTGCACACTATAGATAAGTGCAATCCTCCATGCCATTCTTGTTCAGAATACGCTAATATGTGGTTTCTAATGGCATATGCACACAATTAAAGAGCACATTCCAACGTGACATTGTTAATATGAAAACGCTAATAAGTGGTTTCTGATGCCATTTGCACACATTAAATAAACACATTCCAACGTGCTATTTTTGCTCAGAATACGCTAATAAGTGGTTTCTGATGCCATATGCACACAATAGTTAAGAACATTCCAACGTTCTTTTCAAGTTTAGAATATGGTAATCTGTCATTTCTGATGCCATTTGCACAATATTGATAAGAATATTCCAACATGCTATTCTTAATCAAGATATGGTAATAAGTCGTTTCTGATGCTATTTGCTTGCAATAGTTAAGAACATTCTAACGTGCTATTCTTGCTCATAATACGCTAATGAGTCTTTTCTGATGCCATTTGTACACAATAGAAGAGAATATTCCAACGTGCCGTTCTTGCTCAGAATACACTAATAAGTGGTTTCTGATGCCATTTGCACACTATAGATAAGCGCATTCCAACGTGCCATTGTTGCTCAGAATACGCTAATAACTGGCTTCTGATGCCATATGCACACAATAGTTAAGAACATTCCAACGTACTTTTCTTGTTTAGGATATGGTAATTTATCGTTTCTGATGCTATTTGCACAAAATTGAGTAGCATATTCCAACGTGCCATTCTTGCTCAGAATACACTGAATTGTCGTTTCTGATGCCATTTGTACACAATAGATAAGCACATTGCAATGTCATGACCTTGCTCAGATTGTGCTAAAAAGTTGTTTATGATTCCACTTGTACAATAGATAAGCACATTCCAACGAGTTATTCTTGCTCAGAATACGCTAATAAATCGTTTGTGAAACCATAAGCACCCAATTGATAAAAACATTCCAACGTGCTATTCTTGTTTAGAATATGCTAATATGTCGCTTCTGACGACGTTTGCACAATATAGATAAGCTCATTCCAACGTGCCTTTCTTGCTCAGGTACGCTACTAGGTCGTTTCTGATAACAGTTATACACAATACATAAGCAATTTAGAACGCGCTATTCTTGATTAGGATTAGGTCATATGTCGTTTCTAATGCTATTTGTTCACAATAGATCAGCACATTATAACGGGCTATTATAGGTTAGAATATGGTAAGAAGCCTGTTTCTTTTCCCATTTGCACACAATAGAGAAGCACATGCCAACGTGCCATTCTTGCTCAGAATACTTTGTTAAATCCTTGCTGATGCCATTTGTACACAATAGAAGAGCACATTCCTACGTGGCATTCTTGCTCTGAATACGCAAAAAAAAGTCGCTTATGATGCCATTTGTACAATAGATAAGCACATTCCAACGTGCTACTATTGCTCAGAATACGCTAATAAGATGTTTCAGCTGCTATTTGCCCACAATAGACAAGCACATTCCAACGTGCCATTCTTGCTCAGAATACGCTAATGAGTGGTTTCTGATGCCATTTGCACACTATAGGTAAGCGCATTCCTCCATGCCATTCTTGTTCAGAATACGCTAATATGTGGTTTCTAATGGCATATGCACACAATAAAAGAGCACATTCCAACGTGACATAGTTAATATGGAAACGCTAATAAGTGGTTTCTGATGCCATTTGCACACATTAAATAAACACATTCCAACGTGCTATTCTTGATCAGAATACGCCAGTAGGTGGTTTTTGATGTCATTTGCACACAGTAGATCAGAACATTCCAACAAGCTATTCTTGCTCAGAATACGTTAATGAATGGTTTCTGACGACATGTGCGCACAATAGATAAGCACATTTCAAGGTGCGATTCTTGATCAGAATACGCCAATAAGTCGTTTCTGATCAGAATTGCACACAAGAGGTAACCATATATTCCAACGTGCCTTTCTTGCCCATAATGCGCTTATTAGTCGTTTATGATGCCATTTGCACACAATAGATAAGCACATACCAACGTGCAATTCTTGCTCAGAATACAGTAAAAATTCGTTTCTGATGCCACTTGCACACAATCGATAAGCACATTCCAAAGTACTATCCTTACTCAGAATATGGTAATAGGGCGTTTCTGCTGCCATTTGCGCACAATAGATAAGCACATTCCAAGGTGCCAATATTGCTCAGAATACCCTAATAATTTGCTTCTGATTAGAATTGCACACAACAAATAAGCACATTCCAACGTGCTATTCCTGCTCAGAATACGCTAACAAGTCGATTCTGATGCCATATGTACACAATAGAACAACACATTCCAACGTGGCATTCTTGCTCTGAATTCGCTATAACGTCGTTTATGATGCCATTTGTACACAATAGATAAGAACATTGCAATGTAATAACCTTGCTGAGAATGCGCTAAAAAGTTGTCTATGATGCCACTTTCACACTATAGATAAGCACATTCAAGCGTGCTATTCTTGCTCATGATATGGTGATAGGTCGTTTCAGCTGCCATTTGTACACAATAGAAGAGCAAATTCCAACGTGCCATTCTTGCTCAGAATACGCTAATAAATGGTTTGTGATGCCATAAGCACACAATAGATAAAAACATTCCAACGTGCTATTCTTGTTTGTAATATGCTAATATGTCGCTTCTGATGCCATTTGCACAATATAGATAAACTCATTAAAACGTGCTTTTCTGTCTCAGGATACACTACTATGTTGTTTCTGATAACATTTATACACAATACATAAGCAATTTAGAACGCGCCATTCTTGTTTAGGATAAGGTCATAGGTCGTTTCTAATGCTCTTTTTTAACAGTAGATAAGCACATTCCAACGTGCTACTATTGCTCAGAATACGCTAATAAGATGTTTCAGCTGCCATTTGCCCACAATAGACAAGCACATTCCAACGTGCCATTCTTGCTCAGAATGCGCTAATAATTCGTTTCTGATGTCATTTGTACACAATAGAAGAGCACATTCTAACTTGCCATTCTTGCTCAGAATACGCTAATGAGTGGTTTCTGATGCCATTTGCACACTATAGATAAGTGCAATCCTCCATGCCATTCTTGTTCAGAATACGCTAATATGTGGTTTCTAATGGCATATGCACACAATTAAAGAGCACATTCCAACGTGACATTGTTAATATGAAAACGCTAATAAGTGGTTTCTGATGCCATTTGCACAAATTAAATAAACACATTCCAACGTGCTATTCTTGCTCAGAATACGCTAATAAGTGGTTTATGATGACATGTGCACACAATAGATAAGCACATTCCAACGACATTTTGTTGCTCAGAATACGCTGATACGTCGTTTCTATTGGCATTTGCACACAATAGGTAAGCACATTCCAACTTGCCATTTTTGCTCAAAAATCGCTAATAAGTTGCTTCTAATTCCATTAGCATACAATAGATAAACACAGTCTAACGTGCCATTCTTGCTCAGAATATGCTGATAAGTCGTTTCTGTTGCCATATGCACACAGCAGCTAGTAGCTAGTAGGTGGTTTCTGATGCCATTTGCACACAATAAAGAAACATATTCCTCAGTGCCATTCAATATCAGAATACGCTAGTAAGCCCTTTCCAATGCCATTTGCACACAATAGATAAACACATTTCATCGTGCAATAGTTGCATAAAATACGCCAATTTGTAATTTCTGATGCCATATGCACACAATAGAAAAGAACATTACAACATGCCACTCTTGCTGAGAATTAGGTAATAAAGGCATCAGAAACCACTCAGTAGCGCATTCTGAGCCAGAATGGCACGTTGGAATGTGCTTGTCTATTGTGTGCAAACGGCATCAGAAACGACCTATCAGCGTATTCTGAGCAAGAATGGCACGCTGGTGTGTGGTTATCTACTGTTTGCAAACGGCATCAGAAATAACTTTTTAGCGTATTCTGAGCAAGAGTGACACTTTGGAATGTGTTTATCAACTGTGTGCAAATGGCATCAGAAACCACTAAGTACCGTATTCTGAGCAAGAATGTCACGTTGGAAAGTGCTTATCTATTGTGTGCAAATGTCATCAGAAACCACTCAGTAGCGTATTCTGAGCAAGACAGGCACGTTGGAACGAGCTTATCTATTGTGTGCAAATGGCATCAGAAACCACTCAGTAGCGTATTCTGAGCAAGGATGGCTCAATGGAATGTGCTTATCTATTGTGTGCAAATGGCATCAGAAACGAGTTATTAGCGTATTCTGAGAAAGAATGGCGGGCTTGAATTCGCTTACCTATTGTGTGCAAATGACATCAGAAACCACAGAGTAGCGTTTTCGGAGCAAGAATGGCATTTTGGAATGTGCTTATCTATTGTGTGCAAATGACATCAGAAACCACTCAGTAGCGTTTTCCGAGCAGGTATGGCATTTTGGAATGTGCTTATCTATTGTGTGCAAATGGCATCAGAAACCACTCAGTAGCGTATTCTGAGCAAGAAAGGCACGTTGGAATGTGCTTATCTATTGTGTGCAAATGGCATCAAAAACGACTTATTAGCGTATTCTGAGCAAGAATG